>CM077233.1:12730900-12990900 GCA_039654775.1 Spinibarbus caldwelli
TTAAGACTAACCAGCTCTGACAGCCTGGGGGAAATATTAATGCCTAAATATGTGATGTGATTGGTGCATAGAGGGATAGGTGATGTCTGGGATGTCACATCCAAGCTATTGTGATTTAATGAAAGAATAGAAGATTTACTCCAGTTGACTGAATATTCAGAAATATGAGAAAATGAATCAATAAGTTTAATTGTTTCTTGTAATGATGAGGTATCTTGTAAATATAGTAATATGTCATCGGCATAAAGACTGATTTTGTGCTGTATGTTTAATGTTTGAACTCCTTTAATGTAGCTGTTTTGGCGGATGGCTGCTGCTAACGGTTCGATAAAAATGGTGAATAATGAGGGAGAGAGTGGGCATCCTTGTCTAGTTCCCCTGTGCAGTGTGAAGCTACATGATGTTAGTCCATTAGTGATGACAGTGCCTGAAGGTGATGCATATAGAATTTTAATCCATTTAATGAATGACTCCCCAAAATCCAACCTCTCTAATGTGGAAAACAGGAATTTCCAGTTGACCCTGTCGAAAGCTTTTTCTGCATCCAGAGTGGCTATGATGGCTTTTGCTTTTTGAATTGAAGAATAGTACATTAAGTTGAATAATCTGCGTGTATTGGTGGATGCTAGTCTACCTTTAATGAAACCCGTTTGATCTGGGTGTATTATAGATGGTGTGACCTTTTCTATTCTATGAGATAATACTTTGGCGATGATTTTAATGTCAGCATTGATCAGAGAAATGGGACGGTAGCTTGATGGTAATTTTGGATCTTTATTGGGTTTGAGAAGAAGTGTAATTGTGGCAGTATTCATATTAGCTGGGAATTTTAATTTTTGTTGTGACTCATTTAACATTCTGATGAAGAGTGGTGATAAAGTGGACCAAAAGTGTTTGTAAAACTCAGCGGGGAATCCATCAGGACCTGGTGCTTTATTATTAGGCATGTGTTGTAGTGCTGTAAGAAGTTCAGGTTGTGTGATGGGTGATTCTAGGCTGTTTCTTTGGTGTTCATTCAGTTGTGGAAGGTTGAGAAATGAGTTGATGTCATTTTGATTTGGGTCTTTTTCTGATGAGTATAATTTGCTATAAAAATTTTTAAAAATTTGGTTAATTTCTTCTGGTGAGTTAGTGGATTTTCCTGCTGGATCTGTAATAACTGAAATTGTTGCTTTTTCCTTGTTTCGTTTGATTTGATTTGCCAAGTATTTACCAGATTTATTACTATGGTGAAATTCTTCTTGCCTGAGCCTATGAATTAGGAATTGAGTATGTTTATTGATTATTGCATTTAATTTAAGTTTATATTCTCTTAATTTATTTTGGGTTTCTTCTGTTGGGTTATTTATATTGATGTCTTGAAGTTATTTAATTTTCTGTTCCAATTCTATTTCTTGTTCTTTTTCCTTCTTTTTTTTTGTAAACAGAGTATGAGATTATTTTCCCTCTTAGTACTGCTTTTCCTGTTTCCCAAAGAAGAGAGGGAGACAATCCAGGGGTGTCATTCATTTCTAGAAAGAATGCCCACTCTCTTTTAAAATAGTTGTCAAAATCTGGGTCTTTCAAAAGAGATATGTTAAAACGCCATCTGGTAGCAGGTTTATGAGGTTCACTTCTGTTCCATTTTAATGTTACTGGGGCATGGTCGCTAATGACAATTGGATGAATCTTTGATTCGGAAATGTTTGATATAATAGAATTACTGGTGAGAAAGAAATCAATGCGGGAATATGAGTGATGGACTGGTGAGAAAAACGAGTATTCTTTAGCATTTGGGTGTTGTAATCGCCAGCTATCGCCAAGACCAAAATCACTCATGAACTGTTTTATGGTTTCTGCAGATTGCCACATGCGTTTATTATTTAAACTAGATCTATCTATTGCTGGGTTGAGAACTGTATTAAAATCACCTGCTATTATGACTGGACAATTAGAAAGATTTGAAATAGAGGAAAAGAAGTTTTGAAAAAAAGATGGGTCGTCTGTATTTGGGCCGTATAGATTACCAGTTGTAACTGGGCTATTATCGATTGAAATGTTTATAATAATAAAACGTCCCTCGGGGTCTATAACAGTGGTATTATGAATAAATGAGATGTTTTTACTTATTAAAAAGCAAACTCCTCTTTGTTTTGTATTGTACTGAGCTGAGAAAAAATTATTGTATTTTGATGATTTAATTTTATCTTGATCTGCATCTGATAGATGTGTTTCTTGCAAAAGGCATATGTCCGCTTGTAGTTTATTGTAGTTTATGATTCATGACTTTGACCTTCTTTGCCTGAGAACTAATTCCACGAACATTCCAAGTTAGAAAATTGATAGAAGACATGTTATGGAAGGGAAATGAATATTACAGTATGAATGTATCGGTGCTGTGTATGTATAGGTGTGAGTGTATATATTTATGGAGTTATGACTGTATGTACGTGTGTGCGTAACATGTTAATGTTGTTGGCAGATGAACAAAACTGAAGAAACACAAATGACAGTGTGTATGAAGCAAAACAACAACAATACAAGGAACATTAAATACTGACATAATGTGAAACAATGATATGGGGGGCAAGACCAAGGTGCAACATGAGACTCAATTTCATGACTTAAAATGTGGTAAAGAGAGAGAGAGACCGAAAGAGAGAGGGGAATTGGGGAGCTAGGAAAGGGTGATCTATTTTTAAATTCATGAACAACAGTTACTTATTAGGAAATGCGAGTGAAGAGTTCAGAAGAGCCAGAGGGTAATGTCTTTATCACGGTATAACTGTACATTTATGTAAAGTTTGTCCACAGTGATGATTGCCTTTTTTTTCCCTTCATTCATCATTTGTTTTCGGATTGGGAAGAGAAGTTTTCGACGCTCGAGAATGTCCTTTGGATATTGATTGTTGAGTCCGTAGTTTGTGCCTTTGAGATGTCTGCCTTGCCTCTGAACCAGTTCTTTTTGTTTATAATGTTCGAATTTTGCGATGCTTGGACGCGGGCGGTTGTTGCTGTTCTGGGATCTGATCCGATGCTGTTTTATCATGAAGTCCTTTACTGATTGTTCGGGGTCGTCTGGGGTTTGTTCCGGAATGCCTGTGAAAACTAAATTGTCCCTCATACTTCGTGATTGTAAGTCCAGAATGCTCTCTTTCATAGATTTGTTTTTTGTGACAACGGAGGTGAGTTGAGCGGTAAGAGAGTGAACGGAGTCCTTTAAAAAAATATTTTCTTTGGTGAGAGTGTCTATCTGTTCTTGGCTGAATTCTAAGCGGTGCCGTAGTTCTTGAAAGTCCTTGTGTATTACTTCTATTAGAGCGATCCTTGCATCAAGTCCGGAAAGTTTATTTTCAATGGAGAGTAGAATGTCGCTTACCTCTGTGCAGCACGGCGGTTTAGGTGATGTGGATGGTGTTGTACCTGTGCTGGATAGTGAATCGGGACGGGGTCTTTTGGAGTTTGGAGTGAGATTGCCTTTACTTTTTTTTGTTGTCGTCTGGTTTGTCCTTGTTCATGGTGCTGTAGAGTCTGTTATAATGCGTGTCGATATAATCCACAAAGTAATCCAGGTTGCAAAGCGTTATAGTCCAGTTTTGAAACGGAAGGGAAAAAATGCAAAACGAGAGAAGAAAAAGAGATAGAGGAAAAAAAAATATATATATATATATGATTGAAATCTAGCAGCGGGGAGCCGCCATTTTGGATTCTGCACCAGATCTCAGTTGGGTTCTCGCGTTACGCAGCCATCGCCCTCGGGGCAATTTAACAATAAACTTTATTATCCAAATGAGTCTGACATCAGTGCACTGAACAGTAAAGTTGAAGTTTATTCAACTTTATTTCAATTCAATTCCATTCAACTTTATTTCGTTGAAGTTTATTTCACTTCAGAACATTCATTCACGGATTTGCGCTACTGTCTTCACACACAGACGAAACTTGCTAGAGAAGAGTGAAGTGTGACATAATATACCTCTGTAAATAAATACAATTTAAATTCACATCTCGCGCACTTTAATGCCCTTTGAATGTAACGTTTACGTTACCTTGTGTAGAGTTATGTGGTATGTTTCTTTAATGCTGCCTTCACGTGCTATCGGAAATTTCCTATTTCCCACTTATGAAGTCGTGATTACGAGCTTGTCGTATTCATGTGCTTTGATGTCGGAAAGGATAAAATGTAGCATCTCATTGGTTGACAATATTATAACCATTCACCGCGCTATACATACAGTTCGCTAACAATTCTGGAATTTCGGTCAAATACATGCTTATTTCACTGCTTATAAAACACACAATATGCTTCGCATGATTGTTCATATCTAGCCTATAAATACACTACATTAGCGACAAGACAAAGGGATGTAGTTGTTGTGAGAACAGCATTGACAGCAGCAATGGTTGTCACCTCAACCATGTTTAAAGTTTATGACCCGCCCAACTCGGAAACTCGGGTATCAAAATTATTTCCGAATTTTCCAGTAGTAAATACGACTTGAGAGGCCGATCACGTCCAATTTCTGATTAGGAAACTCGTATTTACGATAATTCCAATAGCACGTGAAGGCAGCATTAGTCACGAACTTCCAATGGGTGACGTCAGCAAATCCCATGTTGAAGGGGGAGCTCGCAGTTGTTGAATAAAAGAACAAATCAAGCTCATCTGTGGGTGTGTCCATCAAAAGTTTTTACATGGTGTCAGAAGTGGGATAAAATGGCCCAGGGACTTCGCCGTATAGACCTGTTGGTTTTTGATGAGAACATCGCCGATAACTGGAGAAACTTTGAAAAGGAATGGCGCATCTACTGCTATGTGGGCCTATCAGATAAATCAAAGAAAGTACAAGCCTACACGCTGTTAAACCTAGCTGGTCCTGAAGCGGTTGATAAAGCTGAAATATTTGTGTATGCGGACAGGGAAGATCATGAGGATCCAGAGGTACTTTTAACTAAATTCTCTGAATTGTGTTTACCCGCAAAAAAAAACATCATCATGGATAGACACGCGTTTAATTCCGCTGTTCAAAAACCTGGCGAATCTGTACAAGCTTACGTCTCAACGCTGAAAATCCTGGCAAAGAAATGTGAATTCGGATCTCTACAAAATGATCTCATTAGAGACCGCATAGTTTGCAGTATAGAAAATGACACTGTTCGCAAACAGTTACTCTGTGAAAAAAAACAAAAAAAACACCCTGGACTTGGCTATTAACATATGCTTGCTGCATAAGCAGTCAGAGAGGAGCATGAGAGAGCTGAGAAAAGACAGAGGTATGTGCTCTGCAGAAAACACATTGCTCAAACTGCAATGGCCAACATTCTTCAGAGAAAAGTAAATGTTTTGCATACAACAAGCGCTGCAGCGACTGTGGTCTAAACTAAACCAAATTACTAAACTAAATTAAACTAAACCACTTCGCAAGATGCTGCAGGTCAGCAGCACAGCCAACAGCCGCTAAGACTTACTACCAGCCTAGGACCCAGCAAAGGGATAAAATACATGAGCTGGATGCACAACCAGATAACAATTTGCAGGACACTTTCTACTGTGACCCTGTTGATCTCAGCAGTCAAAAGGGTGAGATTTTCACAACGCTAAAATTGAAAAATGGAAATGGCCAACTGAAAGTAAAAGTTGATAAGGGTGCTAAATGTAATGTCGTATCCAAACAAATGCTAAATAGTTTGAACCATACAACCCCTATCAACACAGCAGAGAAAGTCAATCTTGTGGCTTATGGAGGAGAGACAATTGACACTGAAGGAACCACAGTGTTGCAGTGCGTCCGTGGGGAATTTACATTCCATGTAGTGGATCGGGATGTAAAACCCCTTCTCGGTCTGCAGGATAGCATCGCTATGGGACTCATTCAGCTGGGACCTGATGTGCACATGCTACATCATGAAGCACCAGAGGTACGTGAATACAGAGATCTTTTTGATTGTGATGTCATTGGCAGCTTGCCAGTTGTGTATCATATGAGACTGGATAATACAGTGACCCCTGTAGTCTGTGCACCCCGAAAAATACCAATAGCTATGAAGGAAAAAGTCAAAGCAGAACTGGACCACATGACTGAGCTGGGTGTGATAACACCTGTAACCGAGGCAACAGAGTGGGTATCTGCTATGGCTGCAGCAAAAGAAAAAGATGGCTCAGTGAGGATTTGTATAGATCCAGTTCATCTTAACAAAGCCCTCCTCAGACTACGTCATCCACTAAAAACAGTTGAACAGATCATTGCAGATATACCTGGTGCCAAGGTGTTTACCATTTTGGACGCTAAATGTGGCTTCTGGCAAATCCCCCTTGATGAAGCTTCATCCAAATCAACCACATTTATGTCTCCATTTGGCCGTTACAGGTTCTTGAGGATGCCATTTGGAATCTCAACAGGCAGTGAGGTGTTTCAGAGATCAATGGAGCAACTGTTTGCTGGACTGCCTTGTGAAATTGTAGTTGACGATATTCTCATTTGGGGCCGGACGCACGAGGAACACGACGATCGCTTGCGGGAGGTACTGAACAAAGTTCGTGCCATTAACATGAAACTCAACCCCGACAAATGCAAATTCGGAGTCAATTCGGTCCAATACGTTGGTCACCTGCTAACTGCTGATGGTGTCAAACCTGACCCTGAAAAAACTAAAGCTGTATGTGACATGCCAACACCTCAGGACAAACATGCACTGCAGCAGTTCTTAGGCATGACAAATTACCTATCAAAATTCATTCCCCAGTACAGTGACATCACAGGTCCTTTGAGACAGTTGATTCATCAGGATGTGGAGTGGTGCTGGCATGAGACTCATGATGAGGCTTTTGCAAGACTGAAACAAGCTTTGACAAACCCCCCAGTTTTGCAGTGTTTTGATACGTCCATACCAGTGGTCCTCTCGGCAGACGCCTCTCAACATGGCCTTGGTGCAGTATGCTTACAGCGAGGATGGCCTGTAGCATTTGCATCACGAGCCCTCACGCCCACTGAATCACGCTACGCTCAGATCAAAAAAGAAATGTTGGCACTCGTGTTTGCGACAAAAAAAATTCCATGACTTCATCTACGGCCGCCTGGTCACTGTAGAAACTGATCATCAGCCATTGATAATCATATTAAGGAATCCACTCCACACTGCCTCACCCCGCTTACAGGGTATGATGATGAAACTGCATCATTAACATCTGGATGTTATCTTCAAACGTGACAAGGAGCTGTTTGTGGCTGATGCCTTGTCCCAAGCCCACCTCTCCACATCTGATCCACAACTCACAGATGACCTACTGGAGGTTATGACTGTTCAGGTACTCTCCTCCTGTCGCATAGATGAACTCAGGGCTGCTGTACAAAAAGATGTCACATGCCAATAGCTTTCTGATATGATTAGGAACGGCTGGCCAGCCACCTCGAAAGAACTTCCATATTCCTTGCGTCCCTCCTTCTCAATGAGAGATGAGCTGACCATTCAGGATGACTTGCTGCTTCGTGGGGAGAGATTTATTATCCCTCTCGTACTGCAAAAATTTTATGTAGGCCAGCTACATCAGGGCCATCCTGGCATTGCAGCAACAAAGCGCAGGGCTAAGGAAACTATGTACTGGCCATCGATGTACATTGATATTGATACGGAAATATCTCGTTGCGCACCCTGCAATGCACTCAAACCTCATCAGGCGAAAGAACCACTGCAGCTGCATGAAATCCCGGATCTTCCCTGGTCTTTCACGGCTGCTGACCTATTTGATTGGCATGGAAAAACACATTTAGTCCTTGTGGATTCCTTCTCTGGGTGGTTTGAGCTAGACTACCTTTCTGACATGAGAAGCAGCACAGTCATTGCGAAGTTGAAAAGACATTTTTCAGTACATGGTATTCTGCACACTCTAATGACTGATAACGCTACTCAATTTGTTTGCAAGGATTTTGCAGATTTTGCACACACATGGGACTTTAAGCATGTTCGCAGCAGCCCTCACTATCCCCAATCCAATGGGCTTGGAGAGCTTGCAGTCAGATCTGCCAAGCACCTTCTGGAAAAGTGCTACCGTGACCATATTGACATCCGTGCTGCTCTTCTCCACGTTCGCAATCTTCCCCGGGATGGTTTACCATCCCCTGCACAACACCTTTTTTCTAGGCAAACACGGACCTTCCTCCCGGTGACCAAGCCAATGCTTCAGCCTGTTGTCCACACAGACGTGAAAGACACCATCACAAAATGGAGAATGAGAGGAAACGACTATTATGACAGAAATGCTCACCAACTCCCTGCACTCAAGCCAGGGCAAACCGTCAGGATGCAGACAGCACGTGGTTTTGACAGACTAGCAATCGTGAATTCCCCTGCCGAGCAACCACATAGCTATGTCGTTACATCACAAGGTGCCAGGTATATCAGGAACAGGGACATCTCCTCCACTTCTCAGAATCCCCTCCAGCTGACTTTGAAGATGATCTCCCAGCAGTGACTGATGCTGGAGCACTTGCAACACCACCCAATTCTGAGGGGTCGATTCAACAACCACAGTCCCCTAAAATGGACTGTCACGGTGATACAGATGGCAAATGTTCAGTGGTGACTCGTTCTGGAAGAGTCAGCCGTCCTAACCAATGTTTCGAAGAATATGTTATGACCTGACTGAAATGTGCTTTTAATTTCTGTTCCTTTATGCATGTTGTTCATGTTAGGTGATATTGTGCAGTCAGGTGTTCCTTCTTTTGCACCTGTTTTTTGTTATTCATATGTTATGTTGTTGGTCAGAATTAATTTTGTCTTTTGCACTGTTACTTTGTTCCCTACTAAAAGAGGGGGGACGTTTCAATGGTATTCCATACACTTAAGCTTTAAAGCATTTCATCCAGGTCGCCAGTAGCAAACAATGGAGCCCGCTCTGCTGGACAAACTATGTAATTACACCATCTACAAGCATTTTATCTGCGTTTTATGTTCTGTAAAAAAAAAAAAAAAAAAAAAAACATATCGGTGGCATATTTGCCGATACCGATTTATCTGCGACAGGCTCATATCAGCCAATAAAATCGGCAAAACGATATATCGGTCGGGCTCTAATTCTAAATGCATTTACTAGACTGAATCATGCAGTGAAAGAACACACTCTAATGCGCATGCGCACTAGTCTAACCTTCATCATGTAATGTATGCATGCACTCTGTATGTGTGTTTTGTTTGTTTTTTTTTGCGCTATTACTCATGTCAAAATGTCAAACCCCACATCGTTAAAACAGCAATTACGATATTATCGCAGATGATATATAGCCTGTCACACACCTCTACCGAGAGATAAGTATGAGCTAAACTAGGTTATTATAACGCCAACATGACATAAGTAAAGGCGTGAATTCACCGTTATTCTGCAAAATACAATGTAATTTATATAAAATGTATTGGGTCCTAAAGTAAAACAATCGGAAACTCGGTTTAATTCGTTTAGCGAATACTTGTCAGAGGCGGTAATGTAATGTAAGATAATGTAATACCCACGTTTTTCGTTTTTATGTCGAAATTACTGAGACCTGCACTCTATTTAACTTAAACATGACTTAATAAATACAAAGTTCAGTATCATAACTGTAATGATGGTAAACCCGTCTGGAAATGATGTTTGTCGCTCCTCAGCATCGGCTTCGCTCTCTCGCGCACAGACATTTCAATCCGCCACAGTGTTGCCAACTACTTTTCATAGAAAGTTGCTAAAGGAAGGTCGATTTGTTGCTAAAAGTTGCTAAATGACGTTGTGATGTCTTTGCGCGATGACGTCATTGCGTAATCACAACGCAAAATTGTCACATCAAATCTCAGCAAAAAATATATTTTACATATGTTAATTTAGATTTTTGTAAAAATAATATGCATAATATAATATAAATAACTTTTTAATACATTGAATTATTGAACACTTTCCCAATTTTTGGGAAGCAATTTGTTGAGTCAGTGTTTATTAGTCAGCTTCCACAATTTGTAAAAAATGTACATTTTGAAAGTGTAAAAATCAAGTTCCACAAAGATATTTAGAAGAAGTGATTTGGTGATGTGCTGCAAGGCTTAAAATAGTGAGATGAGTGATCACCTGTTTGTTTGTTTTTTGTTTGTTTTCTCAGGTTGTGTGATATGAGTCTTGTAAGACATCCTGCACCTGTTCTCTTTGGTGCAGGATGTCTTACAAGATTCATAAAGTAAATTATGAGCAAATTTGGCCTAGCTTTTATGCAGACTTAAAACCAAACGGTAACGTCTACAATTATATATACTTTTACATTGAAACTATTCCTTAATATTACCGAACAACACTTATAGTGTCTTTTGCCTTTACAGTAAAGTAAAATATATATATGTACACACAGTGGGTACGGAAATTATTCAGACCCCCTTAAATTTTTCACTCTTTGTTATATTGCAGCCATTTGCTAAGATCATTTAAGTTAATTTTTTTTTCCTCAATGTACACACAGCACCCCATATTGACAGAAAAACACAGAATTGACATTTTTGCAGATTTATTAAAAAAAGAAAAACTGAAATATCACATGGTCCTAAGTATTCAGACCCTTTGCTCAGTATTTAGTAGAAGCACTCTTTTGATCTAATACAGCCATGAGTCTTTTTGGGAAAGATGCAACAAGTTTTTCACAAATGGATTTGGGGATCCTCTGCCATTCCTCCTTGCAGATTCTCTCCAGTTCTGTCAGGTTGGATGGTAAACGTTGGTGGACAGCCATTTTTAGGTCTCTCCAGAGATGCTCAATTGGGTTCAAGTCAGGGCTCTGGCTGGGCCATTCAAGAACAGTCACGGAGTTGTTGTGAAGCCACTCCTTCGTTATTTTAGCTGTGTGCTTAGGGTCATTGTCTTGTTGGAAGGTAAACCTTCGGCCCAGTCTGAGGTGCTGAGCACTCTGGAGAAGGTTTTCGTCCAGGATATCCCTGTACTTGGCCGCATTCATCTTTCCCTCGATTGCAACCAGTCGTCCTGTCCCTGCAGCTGAAAAACACCCCCACAGCATGATGCTGCCACCACCATGCTTCATTGTTCTGACTGTATTGGACAGGTGATGAGCAGTGCCTGGTTTTCTCCACACATACCGCTTAGAATTAAGGCCAAAAAGGTTCTATCTTGGTCTCATCAGACCAGAGAATCTTATTTCTCACCATCTTGGAGTCCTTCAGGTGTTTTTTTAGCAAACTCCATGCAGGCTTTCATGTGTCTTGCACTGAGGAGAGGCTTCCGTCGGGCCACTCTGCCATAAAGCCCCGACTGGTGGAGGGCTGCAGTGATGGTTGACTTTCTACAACTTTCTCCCATCTCCCGACTGTATCTCTGGAGCTCAGCCACAGTGATCTTTGGGTTCTTCTTTACCTCTCTCACCAAGACTCTTCTCCCCCGATAGCTCAGTTTGGCCGGACTGCCAGCTCTAGGAAGGGTTCTGGTCGTCCCAAACGTCTTCCATTTAAGGATTATGGAGGCCACTGTGCTCTTAGGAACCTTAAGTGCAGCAGAAATTTTTTGTAACCTTGGCCAGATCTGTGCCTTGCCACAATTCTGTCTCTGAGCTCTTCAGGCAGTTCCTTTAACCTCATGATTATCATTTGCTTTGACATGCACTGTGAGCTGTAAGGTCTTATATAGACAGGTGTGTGGCTTTCCTAATCAAGTCCAATCAGTATAATCAAACACAGCTGGACTCAAATGAAGGTGTAGAACCATCTCAAGGATGATCAGAAGAAATGGACAGCACCTGAGTTAAATATATGAGTGTCACAGCAAAGGGTCTGAATACTTAGGACCATGTGATATTTCAGTTTTTCTTTTTTAATAAATCTGCAAAAATGTCAACAATTCTGTGTTTTTCTGTCAATATGGGGTGCTGTGTACATTAATGAGGAAAAAAAATTAACTTAAATGATTTTAGCAAATGGCTGCAATATGACAAAGAGTGAAAAATTTAAGGGGGTCTGAATACTTTCCGTACCCACTGTGTATATATATATATATATATATAAATCTCTCTGTGGATTGGCATACATATTATTTATTTAGATTTTTACATTGAACCTACATTCTATTAAAATTACTGAACAACACTTACAAAACTTGGCCTTTACTGTAAAGTAAAATAAGAATAAACCCCAGCACCAACAATTCATCTGTGCATTGGCGTGTGCATGCTTGCAAATCAAAAAAGGTCTCACATTTGGAATCTTTACTAACTCGTAATGCGAGGCTATAATGTTAAGACCACGTGAGCATCCTTGTCTGTAGATGCAGCGTAACCATTTTTGTAAACGGAACGGAACAAAAAAGCGATATTTTAATAAATATTTTATTATTATTTCATATAGGTTAGAAGCCCAGTATGTGATCACATGAAATCATCATTATCTATTTTCCGTATTTTCCTCCTGTTTTTACAGCTGGGGTGGTATGCATGCAAACGACGATGCGTGCTTGAGTGTTTGATAGTTGCAAACGCAGCTCGACGTGCAGTCAGTCACTACTAGTTGTACTCAGTCTGCTGCAATGAGTCGGTCATTTCGTTATTTTTTAGACAGACTGTTGGTTATGATGCTGGCGTCATGACGGATAATAAGAAAGCGGTCGGCAGCAGCAGCGCGTCGGGACTGGAGCATCAGTACAGAAGGTGAGTGAATGATGCTACATTCTGCCGAGATTATACAAACACACGAGTTACATTTTCAGTCGTTACCACATTGTGTACATTCCGCGGCATCTAAACAGCATCCGATTTGGTCTTACACCAAAATAAAGGTGACTCGACGTTTAGCGTTTCGGCCACTAAAACATAAGTTGTTTGACAGATAAAATGGGTATGTTTTCGAAATGCGCTAGAATGTACGAGGAAACATATCCTGTTCCGCCTTGATATATTGCAACGCGTGATGCTAGGTGCTGCACAGCGGATGAAGTAGTAACCTCAGTTGGTTATATATATATATATATATATATATATATATATATATATATATATATATATATATATATATATGGTGTGTATGGAATGTAAGTGTGTGTGTGTGTCTGTTTCTACAATCCAGTGTTTCCCACAGATTTTGTGAGACTGATGGGTGGAATTGTACCTGGATTTTAAAGTGTCTCAGATTACATTACTTACTAATAGTACAAATAATATATACTACTTCTACTTAGTGTTATGTGGTGGGACACTGACTAATGTGGGACACCTAAGCTTCGGTGCGTTTATCTCTTCTAAATATGATTGGTGTTGAATTCAAGCAGGGGTGTCAAATTATTGAAATCACTTGACTTTCTGGAAATTATGTGAGAAATGTGGCCATGAAATCATCAAACAGGAAATACCTCTTGTAAAGTTCACTCAAAGATCAGTGACATTTGAAACGATCTTTGTTGTCCTGCTTTAGAAGATGTTTCAAAAGTAGGACAGCGCATTTTGACTGATGTGGGACAGTCAAATATTCTATGTTAGTCAAATGATAAAATGTGCAAAATATTTTGTTTAGCTGAATTTCATGTGATCTTAAACCAACATCAGAAAACCGTTAACATGCAAATGTGTTACTTACTTCCTTAAAATCTCAGGGTGTACTTCAAGTAAATGTTCAATGACGAAATTACACAAAAAAGTTTGGGAAAAACATGAATTTGTGAATTTTAATGTGTTTGAAATACAAAAGCCTTCCAAAGACTTAGTAATACAATACTCACTGTGATAATTCAAATAAAAAGAATGTTTATCAGCAGTTGATGCAATGTTGAGAAAACACTTGAAACTGAAATGATTTTTTGTAAATCCAGTGGTCAAATGCTGTGTGGCCTCTCAATTTTTTTTGTGGCCTCTCAACCTGAAAAGTGACTGGTCTTTGTGTTAATGTCCACAGAACTGGAAGACTTTCTGAATATATATTAGGTAGACTATTTTCGAAAGGAAATTTAAAGAAAAGAAAAATAAAGGAGAATCGATAAATTATAAATAATATAGGCTATTGCTATTATGTGAATAAGTAATCCAAAAAAAAAAAAAAGAGTAACTATAGTGTGTTCAAGTTCAAACAAGAAATAAAAAAGATCTATTCACCCAATAGCCTAAGAAAGTGAGTAAAATTCTGCACAATAAAATGATATTTAATAAAAATGCAGTAGGATAATGCAGCCGCGCAATGTCGAATTTCGTGATTGGTCATAATACCTGCACGTTTAGCCAATGGGCGTGCTTCTCTACTAGCGCGCGCGAGGCTTCACAGAACCGCTCATCAGAGCCGATCGCTTCAGGTAAATAGATTAACTACTAGGATGAAGCGAGATTTTAGATGCAAACCTGAACAGATGTGATATCAGAAAATTTGATATGGATAATGCTGTGTTTGTGTATCTGAAATGATCCAGGTTTTTGGATTTAATGTAAACTCTCGCTGCGTTCAAATTAAGCGGGATAAATCCATCGCCGTTAGCGCTCTTCGGAGTGAAAACAATCATGGCCGCCATATTGAAGAGTCATAAGCAAACCCGATGTGCTCAAAACTCTGGCCCCTTCGAAGGGACCTTCTGAATGAAGGATTTCCAAGGTGTAACTCATGGACATTTGGCTCCTATAATTCTTTGCGCCGGTTTAATTGTGAGATGATGGCGCGTCCTTAGCTTGGCGATAAGAAGCAGAAGCGTGTTTCAAAGGAATTTTAAAGTTTTTTGGTCCCCTACATCCTTCATCCCTTTGAAGCTCTCATTTTGTCGAGTAAACCCTTCGAAGGGAATAGGGATGGAGCAGCGTCTGTCTGATAATGATGTCTACTCGGATAATACTTTATTATCCGAATTATTTAGATTTTTTAAATGCCCATTAGCTTAATTTCAATCCACCTATTAACATTTTCAGCACTGTATACTACATAAAATATAGGACTATTTTAATAATAGTTGTCTGCAGCAAAGGGCTTAATGAAAATGTAAATTCACTCTCTTGACAGCAGATGAACAGAAATAGAACTCATTCTGTGTCAAATCAACCAAATTTCAGAAACTATCCCCAGCTAAAATTTTTTCAACATTTTGTCAGCATTTTTTTTTTTTGAAGAAGAAGAAAGATTAACATATATAGTGCTGAAAGCCAAAATATTAAGTGGTATCAATGTATATTTACTGAGTAATCCACTGGTTTGTAAAGGGGGGTAAAAATGAAAATTTTCACCTGCGATTCGGGGCCAGTCTACGGGGGTAAAAATTATTTTAATTTGTAATTATGTTTAAATGGGAGCCTGATTTGACATAAAGCCATCATAAATGTATTTGGATACGGATGTTTACATGCTAATGTGGTCTGATCTATTTGATTAGCGTGCAATAATGGCCAGCCATGATCCGCTGTAGTGCTGGAGAGGAGGATGACAGAGAGAGGAAACCATGGAGAAATACCTTCCCAAATATGTCCCATTCTTCACTCTGCTGGCTCTGTCAGGACTCTTATTCCTGCTGTGGAATATCACCTCATTGGAAGTGAGTAAAAGTCAAGTCAAGTCACCTTTTATTTTATAGTGCTTTTTACAATATAGATGGTGTTACAGCAGCTTTACAGTGATAAACAGGAAAATGACAATGAGTTACGGAAACTCATAGGGCTGCATGATAAATCATATTTTAATTTTAATCACCATTTCTGCTTCTCTCGATTTATTAAGCAAAATCATCTTCAGTATTTGCCTGCTGGTTATTTGTACTGGAAAAAGTATTTTGCATTTGTGTCATCTTGCAGTGGTAGCAAGTATCCACAATCTTTCATGGTTGCAGTTGCCAGATGTCAAGTATGGAAGCCAGTTTCCGCCACAGCTGAGAATAAATATGATTCTGTAAGTCATAATAATGAGAAACTTTCTCGTAATAATGACTTAGTTTCTCGTAATAATGAGAAAATTTCTTGTAATGAGAAACTTTCTCGAAATAATGACTTAATCCACGCATGCGCAATGCAACGTGACGGCACGGTAGTGACATCTGCTGGTCAAAGCCATGCAGGAACATCGCAAACATTGCTTTGTTCTGTAATCTAAAGTTACAGAACAAATTAACGATTTCAGATAAATTATCTGCACATAGTCTTGTTAATTTGTAGCACTTACCAAGTTACTCTGCCAGATAGTTATCGCTTCAAACATTCCAGACTAATATTTCAGTTAAGAAATACAGGCGTTTTATGAAGAAATGAAAGTTATTACACATATAAACTTAATTTCTAGATGTTTGTTGCAATAATTTATTAGTTTTATTAGCTGTCCCTTTTATGCATGACATGCACACAATGTTCATACAGCCATCTCATTTCAAAAGCATAAAACGCGTTGTTCGTTACCACGGCAACCGCTTGGTCTTCAGTGTCCCACTTCTTGCAGGACAAATGCTTAACATGAAAAATGCTTAACGTGGCTTGAAGTACAAAGACAGATTGAACCAAATTCAGGACACAACTTAATGATCATGCATACTGTATATACAGGGATTCAGGTGGACCCAAAATATGAATGCAACGCAAAACGGCAACGCATTTTCTATAACGGTTTTCTGTAGGAAAACGCTTAACGTGCAACTTTGGGTGTTGTGTCCAAATTCTGGGCTCTTATGCTTGCCTGTATGCATGATCAATAATATTGTATCCTGAATTTGTCATTGTACTTTAAGCCACATTAAGCATTTTTCACGTTCACATGTCCCGCAAGAAGCGGTGCGGGATGCTGAAGATTAAGCGGTTGCCGTGGTAACGAACAACTACGCTTTGTGCAAGCGAGATGAGATTGGGCCACTGTATAAACATTGTGGGCCTAAGCATGAAAGTGACAGCTAATAAAACTAAGAAATCATCGAAATGAACATCTATTCAGTAAGTTTATATGTGTAATGGCTTTCATTTCTTCATAAAATGCGTGTGATTTTTTTTTTTTTTTTTTTTTGGAATATATTCCTCTATATCTATTTGAAGCCATGAACTATTGTCTGGCAGAGTAACTTGTTGGTAAGTGCTACAAATTAACAAGACTACATGCCAATAATTCATCTGAAATCATTATTTAATGACAGATTATACACTTTAGATTACAGAACAGAGCAATGTTTGCGATGTTCCTGCATGGCTTTGACCAGCAGATGTCACTAGCGTGCCGTCACTCTTGCGTTGCGCATGCGTGGATTGTCATTATTTCGAGAAAGTTTCTCATTATTTCGAGATGTTAAGTCATTATTTCAAGAAAGTTTCTCATTACGAGAACGTTTCTCATTATTTCGACAAAGTTTCTCATTATGAGAAAATAAGTCATTATTTTGAGAAAGTTTCTCATTATTATGAGAAAATAAGTCATTTTGAGAAAGTTTCTCATTATTATGAGAAAATAAGTCATTATTTTGAGAAAATAAGTCATTATTTCAAGAAAGTTTCTCATTATGAGATGTTAAGTCATTATTATGAGAAAGTTTCTCGTTATTACGAGATGTTAAGTCATTATTACGAGAAAGTTTCTCATTATTATGACTTGCAGAATTATATTTTTTCTCAAAGTGGCGGGAATGGGCTTCCATGGTCAAGTGCTTAAATCCCTCAATCAGAGTTTTTCTCTTAAATGGACACATTTTCTAATAAAAAAGTCCTATCTTGTGTTTTGGATTGTTTTGTTGACACACTATACAGTACAGCCATGGCCAGTCATGATCCACTAAAGTATTGTTCTAGTTCGTGAACAATAAATCAGTAATCCATCTTATTTGCAGAGTGGAAGGGAACTGATCATGCACTTGTTTTCGAAGGTTATTGTAATAAGCCAACACAGATTAATCTTGCCCTCTGAACTCTGGAAACCTTCTCATGCTTCTCTGTAATGAAATTTCACATTAAAGCTTCTGTGTTTTGCAGAGCTGGAACTGTCAGACAGTATCTACCTTCTATCAGCTTCAGAACAGCATCCAGTCAGTCTTAAAGACCTCAGAATTTTTTCTACCGGTGGAGTTTAACTACTCCTTCTGTGCCCACCTCGGCCAGGAGCCCACTGCAGAGGAAGCCAGGGAAGAGAGCTATCTTCTCAAATCCATTGCCTGGCCAGAGCCGTTGGTCCTGGGACTGCCGTTACGTCAAAGTAGCGATCCTGCACAGAGCTATTATACGATCCAAGACCCTGGAGATCTGCAGGTGGGTGGGCAACTAGTAGTGAAGGTGCAGATGCACAACTTTTTGGGTCAGCCCAAAAAACACGGAGGAGACTTTCTAGTTGCGCGACTTCACACGCCAGAACTGGCGGCAGGTGTGGCTGGCCAGGTACATGACTACAACAATGGAAACTACGCAGTATTTTTTCCACTGCTTTGGGAAGGTGTTGACCAGGTGGAACTGACAATGATTCACCCCAGTGAAGCTGTGATGGTCCTCAGGCGATTGAGAGAGGAACAATCAGACCGAGTGTTCTTCAAGAGCCTCTTCCGTTCAGGGTACCTCTCTGAGACCACTCTGTGTAATTTGTGTTTGCCGAACAAACAGCAGCCACTTTGCAACTACACAGACCCCCAGACCGGAGAACCCTGGTTCTGTTATAAGCCCAAGATGTTGGACTGTGATACACGGATTAACCATTCAAAAGGGGGGTATAAGAAACACCTTCTCACTGTTTATGAGTCACAGTTCTTCCAAAGGTGAGTGAGAAGTTAAACCTATTTCTACATTTAGAGTAGTGGCTGAGCGATATATTTATTTCTGTTGGCCGATGCCAACATCTACTGTGCATAGAATGCAGATTATATATATTATAAATATTTCAGTTTAATGATGAACATACACTTTTTTTCTACTTTTTTCATGAATGACACTTTAATTTTGTTTTGTTCTAGTGGAGTAAATATCAAAATTCCAATACACTCTGCAGGGGTGGACAATGTGACTGTTCAACCTGCTAAAGGTATTGTGGCACATGTAATATTATATTTACACTGCCGTTCAGAAGTTTGGGGTTGGTAAGATTTATTTATTTTTTTTTAGGTTTTTGAAGGAAATCTCTCACCAAAGCTGCATTGTTTTGATCAAAAACACAGTTCAGTTAAGAACACTCTGGCAATAAAACATAAAGATTGATTTGTTGATGGTTCTTAACAATTGTCTTCGGCTGTATATGGGTTTTCGGTTTTGCAATAAATTATAGCTGAGTTTGCGGTTAACCTACCAAGGGACCATCAGCATGACATTAACACAATAACTGTGGCTGTCCACATTACACAATAAGTCAGCTATTAATTGAAAATTATTTATGAGGATGATGCAGTTAATAGAGACAATGACTATTATGTTTGAGGACTGCTTGCATGGCTTGTCACAATACAGTGATCTGAAATGGAGAGAGAGAAACATTGTACAGCAAGTGCACAGAATATACAATATGTGGAAGAAATAATACTGATGTCAAAAGAAGGGGGGTTGAAGGGTTGTTTGTGAGCTTGGCTAAACTGAAGAGGTATTAATAGTGCTACGTAGACTGCATATATCCGACTCAGTTGGGAATCACAGTGTTTGGAAAAGGTGGAACAGCTGATAAAGAACTGATAGCAGAGATATGCCTGAACTAATATTTGCAATTAATTGAAAGTGCTTTATTTTGCGATAACAACCAGCTGGCTGTACATTATCCTACTTGTTACACGGCGCTTGCCACAAAAGTAGCCTAAATAATTAGACATGAAACACTGATCAGCGACAGCGGATTGATACATGGTCAAGATGACTCCTAGTACTTGGATGAGCCTGTGTTATTAGTTTTACCGGTTGTTATCGGGGAATAACGCCTCGGAATGTCGTGATTGACCAACCAGAATCAGGTATTTCAGAGAGCTGTGTAATAATGTGCAATATTATTACAATTTAAAATGTTTTCTATTTTAGTATATTTTTAAATGAACCTTAATCCTATAAAGGCAAAGCTGAATTTTCAGCAGCAATTGCTCCAGTCTTCAGTGTCACATAATCTTTCAGAAATCATTCTGATATGCTGATTTTGTGCTCAAGAAACATTTAATCATTATCAGTGTTGAAAATGCTGTGCTGCTTAATATTTTTGTGGAATCCATGATACACTTTTGTAGCAATTTAAATGTGTTCCAAAAACTGAAAATTCTGTCATTAATTACTCACCCTCATGTCATTCCAGAACTGTAAGACCTTTGTTCATCTTTGAAACACAATTTAAGGTATTTATGAAATCCAAGAGCTTTCTGACCCTGTATAGACAGCAACTATAAAAAAAAAAAATAATAATAAAAAAAATAAAGTTTTTATTTTTGTTTTCTTTGCACACAAAAAGTATTCTCATAGCTTCAAAAAATTGCAGTTGACCCAGTGATGTCACATGGACTATTTTAACGATGTACTTACTACCTTTCTGGACCTTGAATGTGGTAGTTGTGTGTTGCTGTCTATGTAGGGTCAGGAAGCTCTTGGATCTCATCAAAAATATCATAATTTGTGTTCCGAAGATGAATGAAGTTCTTAAGCCCGGAACACACCAAGCTGACGCTGACGAACTAGTGTCGACGAAAGCAGACTGCGGGGTCGGCTCACGTCGGCAGCGTCTGGGTCCAAAGTTGCCCTGACACACCAAGCCGATGCTCGACACCCGACAGCCAAGTAGCACGTCTGTTCTGCGCCTTTCTCGTGCACTGGTTCGCCAGCTGAACAGCCAATCAGAATGATCAGATGGCCCGACTGATCAATCGGCCGACGAACAAAAACTGGCCGACTGTCGGCTTTGTGTGTACCCGGCTTTACGGGTTTGGAAAGACATGAAGGTGACTGACAGAATTTTTGGGTTAAAAAAAAAAAAACTTACTGACCCCAAACTTTTAAAGGTGTATCATTTTAAATATACAAGAACAGTATTAACAGGTTTAAATTCTAAGTTCTTGTCAGCATTTTTTCTTTTTTTTCTCTCATCATCATTTTAATTTTTTCTTCTGTTTCCTCTTTCCTTCCAGTACAAACCAAAGGAATGCACCTTGAATACACTCCTTCTGGATACTACTACCAGGAATCATGGAGGCCTTTGAGTGGGGTCGTCATGCGTCAGTTTAATGGATCTTCAGTCATAACACAGTGTCTTCGAGGGAAAATGGTGTACATGTATGGAGACTCCACTGTGCGACAGTGGTACGAGTATCTCATTGCCCATGTTCCAGGTCAGTAATATTTTTGAAACTCTTTTAAAGGTGCTGTATTGATTTGTAGTCTTTATTGATTTGTGGCTTTGACCACATCTCCACATTTTTTTCAGCCAACCCAATGTCAAAAAAGCAAAGCGTGGAAAAAAATAAGAGAATATAGTATATTCATATTAAATAGCTTACTTATAGACAACTGAAGTACAGATATTTGTTTGTAGTCTAGGGTGAGTTTTTCATATATCTTTATGCCAAAAAAGTATTTTACACATTTTATTCCTGAGTGGGCGTGAATCTATTGTCTTATCTACATCTCACCCTCTATTTTATCTCACAATGCAGAGTTTAAGGAATTCAACTTTCATAGCCCGAAGAATGTTGGCCCGTATATGGCAGTGGACAGCTATCACAACATATTATTGAGATACCGCTGTCACGGGCCACCAATCCGCTTCACGTCCGTGTCCTCAGCTGAGATGCACTACATCTCAAATGAGCTGGATGGCTTACGAGGGGGCTCGGACACAGTGGTCGTGATTAGCATCTGGTCGCATTTCAGCACTTTCCCAGTGCAAGTGTACATACGGCGCCTGCGCCACATCCGCAGGGCGGTAATCCGACTTCTGATCCGAGAACCGGCAACTTTAGTGCTGATCCGCACAGCCAACCTCCAGAAACTGGACCCCGAGACCAGCTTGTTCAACAGCGACTGGTTCTCCCAACAACTTGACACAGTGCTCCGAGCCATGTTTAAAGGTCTGAATGTCCAGCTGGTGGACGCCTGGGAAATGACACTTGCCCACCATCACCCTCATCAGCTACACCCTCCACCTAACATTATATCAAACATGGTTAACTTCATCCTATCACACATCTGCCCAGTGAGGAGAAAGAGAAGGCGGGGCTAAACTTCTCAAGCAGTGGTGAGACCTAACGCTAATCTTCCATAACTCTGTCTTTGGGACCAGCTCTTTTGCTATCTGTTCAGCTATTATTTGCTATCTGTTTGGCTTGCAAAAGTTTAAAATTATTTTGATGGCAATATTAAAATGCAAAAGCACCATAACAGTTAATGTAGCCCTTATACTTTAATGGCAATATCCTGAGGTATGCAGAATCATTTTTTTTTTTTTCCCTAGAACAAGTTTAAAATTTTCCTAAAGAGAATAGATAATTCCCCCCATAAAACATTTATAATAATGGAGCACTTATCAATATTGGTTTTACATTGGACTCTGGCAGACCTCTTATTCTTGAATGAAATTCAGATTTCAGTAATGCGCTTTTTGTTTCCCAAGTCCAGTGGCAACAAATGGATGAGGTTCTGTTAATGATTTATAAAATGATTCTCAAATCATTTCAGCATATTTACGTAGTCAACAGGTGAAAACTAATCAAACGTATTTGCTTGTACTCCAGTCAGAGATTTGAGTAGGGATAGTTCATTAAAAACATTAAAATCCAGTCATCAATTACTCACCCTCACTTTGTTCCAAACCTGTATGACTTTTATTCTGCAAAAAAAAAACATTTTAAAATAATCTTCTTGTGTGCTCCACAGGAGAAAGAAAGTCATATTGGGTTGGAATGACATGAGGGGGAGAAAATGATGACAGGATTTTCATTTTTGGATAAACTATTACTTTAGGGAAAAAATGAAGCCATCAACCTCAAGGCTGCAACTGTATAAAAAAGGAGAGATTAAATTATTTATGTATAAAACAGTTTCTAAAATAAAAATAGAGAATTACAGAAGAATAATTACTATTACAGAAGATATATGAGAGTATTATGAACTCTGAGTGCAAGCACAACTGTTTCTGTGCCTTGGTAAACAGATTGTTTTAGCTGGTTATAATCTGTATCTGTTCAGCTGATACATAGGCCAAGTGTGGTCATGTGACAAAAGTATAAAGAGCCCGCAAGTTGCAGTCTTTGGTATATAAGGGGCACCAGTGTCATCCAGAGATATGAATTATACTTAGTCACTTATTTAAATATACATTTGACCATTTTGTTAGAGTATGATTATTGATGTTAGTGTTCATTTTGTCTTTTATGCCCTTGATTAGCTTGAATATAATTTCTCCTATTCTGCATTTACCTCTGAAAGATCTGAAAATGTATACATTAGTTTTACCATTTGTTCTGTCTGTTCTATTTTATGTATCCAAAAGCACCATAAAAGACATTTACACTCAAAAAAATGGTTATTCAGATTTTTTGGAAGAGTTGTTTCAGTTCATTGTGCCTTATTTAACGCTACCTGTTTTTGAATTAATTTGTTCTATTCCATTTTTATGTGGTTTACAGCTATGAAATTGGGTCTCTGTACTAGAGTTTCTACTGCATTTTTTTATTTTTTGCGCAATGGCAAAGGAAGTTCTTAAAATTCTTCATCCGTCCAGTGTTCATGAATCACCAAAATAAATTCATTCTTAAGTATCCATTGTGCTCTTCTCTAAACATCTTCTGAATGATCTCTGGCACTGCTGATTGGTATATTATTTTTTGATGCAGTATCATCTTCTTAGACGAGAAAATTTAATATTTGAAATTATCATTTATTGTAGAAGGAATAAGAATTATTATATTTAAAAAAAGCAAATAAGTTTTGTAATAAATCTGAGAATAACAGAGATAAAAACTGAGTATTCATGATCACGTAATAAAAATTCATAATGAAAGATTAATTTAAAAAAGGGGCGAAAGTCAAAATAAAACAAAACAACTTTTTACTGATTTTTTATTTTTATTTTTTTTGGAGCAGGACGACTGGACAAAGGTAAGAATAATAAACTATGTGAATGTGAAAAACTTCTTATTAATTATAAAAATTAATTAAAATATATGAAACTGTACTTCATACTAGCAACTTTTTTTTTTTTTTTTTTACTTTTAATAGGTGACATTTGTAGGTGTTATAAAATAAGCCACAAGCTGTGTGAAGAACGATTTAGCCTTGTGTGCCAAGGGACTTGCTGCGAGGATGGACTTGAGGTTTCAAGTGTTTACATGCATAACTTTGCTGAAAAGATCATATCAACGTGCCCTGATCATCAGAAATTCGTGAAATTTGGCATGTTTCTTCAGACTAGCTTGTTATGCATGTGTTCTACGTTTTGTTAAGATTGGACACTGCATGCACAAGATTAGTCATTATGGGTCTCACTCAAAAATATATCAGCCTACATCTCCACATGAGACCTTCAGACTTGGCGCCAATCCAGACATCACAGTATTTTATTTACATGAGTAATGTTGTATAATTATTTTATTACAGTCCTGTAGCAGCTGCTTATTATTTATGTTTACCACAGGCATTCAAGCTAGTGAGAAATATAGTCATGGTTCCCAGAAATCTGTTGTATGTGGATCACACCACCTGCATTTCCATTCACATCTCATTCTACTGAATGCAGTTTCTTGTAGTACCACAAGGGGACAGCAGTGTACCGTCACAAAAACACAGTAGGCTAAGCGGGATAGTATACTACTGCTTAGTATATACCATTTTAGTTTATAAATAATATTTTAAACATCATAATACAACAGTAAAAATTTCAAACAGTATTATGTTACATTGTTGTCAAATGTGACCTTACTATATAATTTAAGAGTGATTTTTAGTTGTCATCTAAAAATGTTTTTATAATAATTTTGGCTGTCTTGAGTCAAAAATACTGAGGCATTAAAAACCACAGCTGATAACACCACCTCATATGTCTCATTGGAAACAGGTCAAGTTGTGTGCATTGCATTGTGGGATACATGTGCTCGGGTTGTACAATACACATTCTGGTGCAGTGTACAAAAATGCATACTATGAGTAGAATAAACAGTAGAAATTGTATGAGTAATATGGTAGTATGATACTCCTTAATTGTTTCAAATAATAAGTACTTTAAAGTATGTAATTTATTTATAATGCTTATAATGCTGGATAAAGGTGATTAATGCATAGATGAACAGTACACTTGATTATAAGGGCAACTTAATAAATTTGATTTTAATATTACTTTATTTTGATGTTAATCAAATTTCCAATATTACAGTACAGTTCAGTGCGTATTTTGTAATGTATGGGTTTGGACTAAAACAATTTCATGTTATGGATATGTAAAAAAAAAAAAAAAAGTATTACAGTTGTTTAATAAATATTTCCTAAAAAATACATATAATGAAAGATACTTTTCTAAAATTTATTTGGAGACATTCTGATAACAGTATGACAGAAGCTGAGTGAAGAAATTCACTCAAGAATTGTGATGGTAACTCAAGTATATTGGATGGAAAACACCTTTATCGAGATGCATTTAAAACAAGCCTTTTAAAGAATGTACAATCATACTAATAAGAATATGTAACATTTTGTGCGTCATTGACAACCGTATTATTTTTTGCTATAGATACAAGTGGCACGAGACAATGACCTGAACTCTAAAAGAATCAGATGATCTCTGTTCATGAAGAAAGTATGTGGAGGCTCTACTGGATGACTGATGGAGGGGAAGTTTCTGGGGTACCAGTCGAGGAGAGTCACTTTCGGTCCTCTGGAAGCACCTTACACAGCACTGGGATCAAGCCTGAGCTTCTTTCTCCTTTGCCTTCTGTTCCCGGTTATACCTGTGGGGAATAAAGAGCTCATATATTGAACATCCCCCAACTTGGTCACACACCTAAACTACACAATATGCTGGAAGACCCGGTCTGCTTTATTGCTACCAGTCTTGTTAAAGTGTAGATAAGCAAAAAGTAAGCTGAGTTCACAGCAGATAAAATGTGAAAAAGGTTGTTCTTTAATGGCACAACAATAAAGCATACACTCTTAAAAAATAAAGGTGCTTAACGATGCCACAGAAGAACCTTTTTGTCTAAGTGGTTCCATAAAGAACCTTTAACATCTGAAGAACCTTTCTGTTTCACAAAAGGTTCTTTGTGGCGAAAGAAGGTTCTTCAGATTAGAAAAAGGTAAGAACCTTAAACTGAATGGTTCTTTGTGGAACCAAAAATGGTTCTTCTATGGCATCGCTGTGAAGAACCTTTTAAGCACCTTTATTTTTAAGAATGTACCGTTTTATTTAGAGAGAGGGTGGAAAATGGTCATGAGAAAATGAGTAGTTTGGGTGCAAAAAACTTCAATAATAATCCAAAATAAGTACATTTCAAGAGGGAAAACAATACATAAATATACCATTTTAGGTAACATTTAATTAGACTATGCAGCTGTTTCCTTTAATAAGCTCTTTTATTATATACATCTACATAACTGGCGCCCCTGTGTCCTACTTGGCATGAAATGGAAGTTATGTTCCTCTTTTCCACCCTATTGTGATGTATATCCAAGCGAAAACGGCTTCTTGAACGAGGAAAAAATTTATGTAGGCCAGGATTTAATTTGGTCCAGCAGGAATTGATTGGATCATTGTTATTTGCTGTTGCTGCAATTTCATTTGAGTGACAGATTGCTGGAGGGGAGATGTTATTGTCCCGCCCTCACAACAGTGAACACGTCGTCAGAGAAGAGAAGAGAAGAGAAGAGGTGTCAGTGCAAGGGGGAGGAAAGGTTATTTTGATTGAATATTACGAGGGCATGCGAATAAAAAAAAAATTATATGCACAGATATCATTTATAATAATAATAAAAAAAACCTATTAAAAAAATCATGTTGACTTTAAGTTTCACTTTTTTGTCACAGCCATTGATAGATCCAGAAATGAATCACATGCAGCTGTTGTGAATGACGTGATATCAGATGGCTTTTACGCAAGACTTGATGCACTTCACTGCCAGACTGTTTGCGTCAGCTCAAGGTTTGTTTGGACACTGGACAAAAGTCTAAAATCAAGAACATTCACCTTTTGCCTGTTTCCCCATTTACGTGATTTTATAACATGTATTGTGTAGGTTAACGAGAGTACTCACTTCCATATTCTGTAGAGCTGTGATCCTCCTGCACCTCCAACAAAGAAGTTTACAGCAAAGAGATTCCAGTTCTTGGGTATAATAACCAAGGAATACCTGGACCAAATAAGACCTGAAAAACAGAGAGTGAGGGAGATTGGGATGTTTGAGTTGTTCAGGGTTTTTTTTTTTAAGAATTGGTTACTGTGTGAGATATACCTGTGGCTGTCAACACAGCAGATTGGGAGGTACTGAGTTTCTCTGCTGGACGTGTCATGTCTGCTAAGCCAGCTAAGACCAGACCCTGTGTGAAATCAGAAATGAAACAATTTTATCTATCTATCTATATATATATATATATATATAAATTAATCCAAAGAACATCCAGATCCTGTGTGTTATTAATCTTACCCATTTAAACATTGGTGCCCAGAAGAAAACAGTCTTTGGACCTAAACAAAAAGCAAATCAATAGAGTTAAACTCATGTTTCACAGGTCAAATGTTCACAGAGAATGTGACAGCAATCAAGTGTTTCAACACAAAACAGTAAGAAAAAAAAAGAACTGACACAGATAGAATTTTGGGTGATTTTTACACTAAATACTTGTTCTTGCCAGTACACTTTGTGGTTGTGTTTTCATATGTATAATATCTTTCTAAAATATGAAGGTAAACGTAAATAATTTTTTTTTACAGCACTGAAATACACAGACTTGAACCTGCATGTCTGTGAGCTGATGGCTCTGCGTTGTGAATATGTCCACCAGACCATGCCAAAGCTCAGACTTTAATTGATTTTCAATAAGAAATATAATATACAATGGCTGATGGTACAAATGTTTAACCAGTTATGGATTATTATCTGTAAACAATCAATGTTTAAATATTCAATAAGACTAATTGCACTGATCAGCTTTAGTATAGTTCCAGCCATCAGTGATCTACAGTTGTGCTCAAAATTATTCATACCCTTGGTAAATATGATCAAAGAAGGCTGTGAAAATAAGTCTGCATTTTTTATCCATTTGATCTTTCATTCAATTTTTAAAAAAAAAAAAAAATCTAACCGTTAATTGAAGTAAAAAAAAAAAAAAAAAAAAAGAAAGTGGGGGAAAATCACATTAAGAAATAAATATTTTTTTTACACAATGGCCACAATTATTGGTACCCCTAGAAATTCTTATGATTAAAATATCTCTGAAGTATATTCCCATTCATATTTGTATTTTATTATTATTTTTTTTAATCACACCAGGGTGACTAGGAACATGAAATTGTCCAGCCTTGGCTTCTTGTTTCACAGGAATATAAATATGAGGAACACAAAGGCCAAATTCCCTTAATCATCCATCACAAGGAGTAAAACCAAAGAATATATTTCTGATGTGCAGCAAAAGATTGTTGAACTTCACACATTTAGAAAGCATCTGTAAGAAAAGAGCTAAACCATTAAAAATCCCCATTTCCCCCATCAGGGCAATAATTAAGAATTTCCAATCAACTAAAGATGTTACAAATCTTCCTGGAAGAGGACGTGTGTCTATATCGTCCTAATGCACACTGAGGAGGAGAGTTTGAGTGGCCAAAGACTCTCCAAGGACCACAGCTGGAGAATTGCAGAGATTAGTTGAGTCTCGGTGTCAGAAAGCCTCCAAAAAAAAATATCAAACCGCCCCTACATCAGCACGTTGTTTGAGAGGGTTTCAAGAAAAATTCTCCTCACTCATCCAAAAACAAACTCCAGCATATTCAGCTGTCAGATACAACTGGAACTTCAAATGGGACTGGCTTCTATGGTCAGATGAAACTGAAAAATGAGCTTTTTACCAGCAAACACTCAAGATGGGTTTGGTGCACACTGGGATAAAAAAGTACCCCATGTGTACAACGAAAGATACTGCTGTATTTTTGATGTTGTGGGCCTATTTTTCTGCTGGAGGTCCTGGACATCTTGTTCAGATACATGGCATCATGGATTCAATTAAATACCAACATATAAAAAATTAAAAACTGACTGTCCATGCTAGAAATCTTATAATGGGCCGTGGTTGGATCTTCCAACAGGACAATGATCCACAAACAAACATCAAAACCAAAACAAAAATGGGTCACTGAGCACAAAACCAAGCTTCTGCTATGGCCGTCCCAGTCCTCTGACCTGAACCCTATAGAAAGTGAGTGGGGTGAACTGAAGAGAAGAAGCACCGTCATGGAGCTGTGAATCTAAAGGGTCTGGAGTGATTCTGGATGAAGGAATGGACTCTGATCTCTTGTCAGATGTTCTCTAACCTCATCAGGCATTATAGGTGAAGATTCAGAGCTGTTATCTTGGCAAATAGAGGTTGCAAAAAGTACTGAATAAAAGGGTATGATTAATTGTGGCCAATGTGTATTAGATAAAAACATTTATTTCATAATGAGATTTCTCTCTCATGTTAAATTCTTATTATCCAATGAAAGGTTAGATTTTTGTAAATTTTTAAAATAAAAGATCAAAAGTATTAATGATACAGATTTATTTTCACAGCCGCCTTTGCTCATATTTACCAAGGGTATGAATAATTTTGAGCACAACTGTACATAATACAACAGGTTTGTTTTAGAACATCTAAAAAAAAATCTGCATTAAAAGATAGTCATTTTAATATCATTGAATAAAAGATCAGTCATCTCTAGAGCTTAATATGATTCCTGTCGGTCAACCTCTGCTTATCAACACACATGCAATTTGACCTCTATTTATTCTACCACCAATGACTAGAACTATAAACACTTTAACTCCCTTTAGAGAACTCATGCGAGATATTAGAACAGAAAATATTTTCAGTTATTCAGTAACAGAAAATATTACAGAGAACGATTTCTGTTTCTCAAGGGCACTTTCCACAAATACAGTACACTTCGGTGACCTTTTTTTTTTGTTTGTTTGTTTTGTTTTACTTTCTCTTTCATTACATGTACAATTAAAATCTTTTACAATGGATTACAATGGACATTTACAATGGATTATTGTTTAAAATCATACATATATAACACTAACACTTAGTATTACTAGTTGAAAAACTACAATCACATAAGTCAAGACTTTAAAAGCATTAGTCATGTCTCAAAATTTGAAGACACACAAAAAAATTAGTTTAAACATTTAATTAAACAAGTTTAGGCATATCCTTTCACTGACCAATTGATCAAATTGAAAAAAGTGTTAATTCTCACTTGTGATATGTGTAAATACATTTTAAAAAAGAATTTCAAAATAATTGAAAGTGCCAAAAACACAAAAGCAAGTATGGCAAGGCCAGAACTGCAGACCAGTGTCAACAATACACCAATAAATAAATACAAATAACAATAATAATAATCATAAAATTCTACATATTATACAGTTACTATAATTCAATACCATACAGTTACACGTCAAGCACCTTCATAAAACATTTTCTATATCTAAAACCTCAATTCCATTCTAGGCTATGCATCTAAGGAGACTAATTCTGATCTATTCGTGCATCAAGTTTATTATTACCTTTATTTTAAAGCACTGGAGTCTGTTTTTGAGCTTAAACACCTGCTCAGGTAGCAGTCTCTATGGCTGCACCGTCACTTCAGGGTGTGCTGCCACCTCAAGAGGTTAAAACAGGATCAGTCTCACTGACAAATACTCTAACAGCATGTGTGTTACCTGCAGGGTGGTTATAAACAGGTCTCAGTTTAGCCGGCAGCATATGCTCGATCCTGTCGAGGATTCTGTGGTAAGAAGCTCTCAGCCCCACCATTGCCATGATGACTGCTAAACAAGCTAAATGCTACCACTGCACGCACCAAAATACCGCTGAGGACGCGCAAAGCACTCTGCTGCTATTGACCCGTGATGTTACCAAAAGGCAAGAGCCCGCAGTCAGGAAAACAAGACCTTTGGACGAGCATAAAGTACAAAGTTACGATATTGTCCTACTTTCGACCTTGCTAATGCAGTTTACTGCTATGTTGTCTTGTGGGGACGCGTCGCAAAGCTAATTGCGTCATGACGCGGATGAGCAGCTGAGGTAAATGATTGGTTAATGTGGTCACGCCTCTTTCTGTGATTGGCTGGAAGGAGTTTGTACGCTCTTAAAGGGCAGGGCCTGGACAGGACGCATTGTTTTTTTGTTTTTTTCTGTTTTGTTTTTTTGTTTTTGGACAGGACGCTTTGAGGAAAGAAGCTGATTTCGCGGTTACGTGGAGAGTATAAAATTTCCTGGAAGATTATTGTGGAATGCTGGGCGTGGAAGTTAAAAGTTTCCATGCATGTTCATTCATTTCATTAAATAAATAAAAAAATAAATCACAGTATTCTTTTTGAGCGAAGAGAGTAGTACGACAGTTGTTGATTAATTGGTTGATTTGTTTTTAATACAATAATATATTCTATTCAAATGTAACCCCGGACCACAAAACCAGTCATAAGGGTCAAGAGATATTTATACATCAGCTGAATAAATAAGCTTTCCATTGATGTATGGTTTGTTAGGATAGGATAATATTTGGTTGAAATACAACTATTTGAAAATCTGGAATCTGAGGGTGCAAAAAATATAAATATTGAGAAAATCGCCTTTAAAGTTGTCCAAATGAAGTTTTTAGCAATGCATATTACTAATCAAAAAGGTTTTGATATACAAAATTTACAAAATATCTTCATGGAACATGATCTTTATTCTTTACTTAATATCCTAATGATTTTTGGCATAAAAGAATAAATCAATAATTTTGACCCAAACAATATATTGTTGGCTATTGCTACAAATATTCGTGCGATTTATGAGTGGTTTTGTGGTCCAGGGTCACAAATATACTGCATTGCTTTTATATTTGCAAAACGTGTTTTGTGTATTTTTATTTCTGTATGGGACATGTTACTTTTCCCGTCGCTTTTAAGTAGGGACCAATCACCAGTTTCTGTTTTTCTTTTTCATTACCAATGCTAATGTCTTTATTTTTAATAAATGGAAACTGGTAATTTACCATGGGTGTTTTTCTTTCGCACGTCAGTTACACAATCTTCTCAACTAATATTAGATTTAAACTATTGTTTAATAATATATCTAAACTATTGTTTTTAATATTTAAGTGTACAAATTCTGTAGGTGAAAAATAATTGTGTTGAGATTTGAATGCAGTCGGTGATTCTCGACTCGGCGTAAACGCTGCGCAGACTTGACGCTCTCCAGAGCGCGCCGCTCTTCACAGTCAACACGCTGCGCGTCTCTGTCTTCCATTGGCTTTGGGCTCGAGATGGATTTGACGTACCAGAGCAGCAGAGGCTAAAGCGGATAGCCAAACAAGAAGCGCAATATTTTTACTACACCTCAAAGCAATCATGCACAAAGTGTCGGGAACGGATCGCCGCGGGGGTGTCGATATCGAGGAGTAATATTCTCTCATTCATCCAGCATCAGTTGTCGATGAACTTATAGAGACGATTAGGCGCTGTAAAGGGAAACAATAATAATCAAACGCCACTGAAGGAAGACAAACACACAGGAAAAGCGTCTGCTCTCCGCTTTTCATCCATGCATGTCTCAGCGTTAGAGGTTTAAACACCATGTCCTGCTCTGGCAACCTCATTTGGGATGTGCGAAAACGCACCATTGGATGCACAGATCCATATGCGGTCAGGACAAATTATTTAGGTAAGAAACTACCACCAATATCACACCGATGCACTTGAAAATCAGCTGGGAGACTTGTTGACCAAGACTTTCTAGGTGACAGCTGTCATTTGAGCTTGTACACAGGATAGGGACACTGGTTAAAGATCATCTGACCTGTTACTCTGATGCTGATCTGTTTTATCTGTGTTATTGGTTACATTTTAATACAGAAAAAAAAACGCCTGAAAGTCCAGCTGATTTGTCTGGGAAGAGCTCTGTGTTAAACTGCATTGTGTTGATTTTTAGATTTAAGGGGAAGTACTACAGTTGAATTGGCTACATTATTCTCCTTCCTTTTCTGCCTTGTGATTTTACCTATTTAAGCTTTTAAAATATGCAAATGATGTATATCTTATTAAATATGCATAGTTGGATATTATTTCAAAAGTGAAATAGACCCCACAGAAAATGTCACAGATGTTACTATTGTGTAATGCTATCAATCCTTCAGGAGTCCTTTGTTCAAAAGGTTATTTTCCAAAATATATAAGCAAACATGATGTGGCATATAAAAATGAACCATTTCTAAGTTATAATGAACTGTAAATTGCCAAGAAAAAAGATTTTCAAAAAACACTTTGACAATTAAGAACAATATAGTTTAAGTAGCAGTATGTAAAAGTAGAAGGATCTACCTGTCATGAGATATGAATAGGTTTGTGTTTTTACATTTTACAGTATGTATGCAAATTGGTGTATGCATTCATTGAATGTCAGCACAGATCTTTAGGGCAACAAAGTGAAAAAATGATTTTCAGTGTTAAGTACAGATATGGTTTGCAGATATAGTTGTGCTCAAAATTATTCATACCCTTGGTAAATATGATCAAAGGCGGCTGTGAAAACCTAAATCTGTATCATTAATCCTTTTGATCTTTTACAAAAATCTAACCTTTCATTGGAGAATAAGAATTTAAAATGAGAGAGAAATCTCATTATGAAATAAATGTTTTTATCTAATACATATTGGCCACAATTAATCATACCCTTTTATTCAGTACTTTTTGCAACCTCTATTTGCCAAGATAACAGCTCTGAATCTTCACCTATAATGCCTGATGAGGTTAGAGAACATCTGACAAGAGATCAGAGTCCATTCCTTCATCCAGAATCACTCCAGACCCTTCAGATTCACAGCTCCATGACGGTGCTTCTTCTCTTCAGTTCACCTCACTCATTTTCTACAGGGTTAAGGTCAGAGGACTGGGACGGCCATAGCAGAAGCTTGGTTTTGTGCTCAGTGACCCATTTTTGTTTTGGTTTTGATGTTTGTTTGTGGATCATTGTCCTGTTGGAAGATCCAACCACGGCCCATTATAAGATTTCTAGCATGGACAGTCAGTTTTTAATTTTTTATATGTTGGTATTTAATTGAATCCATGATGTCATTTATCTAAACGAGATATCCAGGACCTCCAGCAGAAATATAGGCCCACAACATTAAAAATACAGCAGTATCTTTCATTGTACACATGGGGTACTTTTTTATCCCTGTGTTCACCAAACCCATCTTGAGTGTTTGCTGCTAAAAAGCTCATTTTTCAGTTTCATCTGACCATAGAAGCCAGTCCCATTTGAAGTTCCAGTCGTATCTGACAGCTGAATATGCTGGAGTTTGTTTTTGGATGAGTGAGGAGAATTTTTCTTGAAACCCTCTCAAACAACGTGCTGATGTAGGGGTGGTTTGACATATATATATATATATATATATATATATATATATATATATATAATATATATATATTTTTTTGGAGGCTTTCTGACACTGAGACTCAACTAATCTCTGCAATTCTCCAGCTGTGGTCCTTGGAGAGTCTTTGGCCACTCAAACTCTCCTTCTCACCGTGCATTAGGACGATATAGACACACATCCTCTTCCAGGAAGATTTGTAACATCTTTAGTTGATTGGAAATTCTTAATTATTGCCCTGATGGTGGAAATGGGGATTTTTAATGGTTTAGCTCTTTTCTTACAGATGCTTTCTAAATGTGTGAAGTTCAACAATCTTTTGCTGCACATCAGAAATATATTCTTTGGTTTTACTCCTTGTGATGGATGATTAAGGGAATTTGGCCTTTGTGTTCCTCATATTTATATTCCTGTGAAACAAGAAGCCAAGGCTGGACAATTTCATGTTCCTAGTCACCCTGGTGTGATTAAAAAAAAAAAAAAATGCAAATATGAATGGGAATATACTTCAGAGATATTTTAATCATAAGAATTTCTAGGGGTACCAATAATTGTGGCTGTTGTGTACTAGAGAAAAATATTTATTTCTTAATATGATTTTCCCCCACTTTCACTTTTTTTTTTTTACTTCAATTAACGGTTAGATTTTTTTTTGAAAATTTTGAATGAAAGATCAAATGGATAAACAATGCAGACTTATTTTCACAGCCTTCTTTGATCATATTTACCAAAGGTATGAATAATTTTGAGCACAACTGTATCTTTGATTTATTGCTGTGTAGAACTGGGACTGCCAATGAAAATTAGCTACCTGGCTAAATCTGGCACATTTTGCGTAGATATTTATGTATCATTAATTTGTATTGTCTCTGATTAAATAAATAATTAAATAAATTAAATATATATTTTAGATCTTAGTTATTTTTTGATAGAGATCCTCAGTATATTACCATATCGGGATTGTAAAATGTTTCCAAAAAAGTTCATAGTTCACACACACAATAAATAAATAAATAAATAAATAAATAAAATTTACTAACTCTTACATTTACTAACATTTACTAACTCTTACATTGTTCAAAACCTGTATTTAATTTCTTATGTAGAACACAAAATGAGTTATTTACTGGAATGTCCAGGCTGTGCTTTTCTGTACAGTGATAAAGAAGAGAGACAGAAGCTGCTAGGCTCTAAAAAACAGCATAAAAATACCTGTGAGAGTTTGAAATAGAATAGTGATAACAGAATTTTCACTTTATCTAGGAGAGGAGATGCATTTTCACTCAGTATTACTATGTGCCTCCATAATCTTAATATTATGCTTTATAAGAATAAATAGAAATTGTGCTTATGGCTTGCTGATCTTTAAAAGTCATTTTCACGCAAATCACCAAATTCTACCCTACTGGTGAATTTGTAGCTCTGTTATGTAGCCCTCTGCAACATAACACTTGAGAGACCTGAGAGAAGTGTCAGCCACTCTTGGCAGACTTCAAAGCACACTTATGTAATAGAATCCACCTAGTCTGACCCAAATATGTATTTTAGACAGTACCAGTTTAGCTCATTTCTTCTCTGTACCCTAAGAATTAAATGCAGAGTTCTATGTGATTAATGGATTGTGCCAATATGTTTAGTCTTTGGTGTCTGTGAGCTGTTTTACCCTGGATCTCACATTCAGATAGTGATGATAGCATATAGTTCAGAGTGTTCTGTATTTAGCTCGGCTCTCATTCATGTTATAAAGCCTGCCATTGCTAACAGTTAGAAACATATCAGCCAAAAAACAACACAGAGTATCTCTGTTTTATGCATTTGTGAATGGACTGAGAGTGGAATTTACAAATTCTTACAAATGTAAACAACTTGTAGTTTACAAATTCTAACCCAGTCAAAAATCCTGAGTTTTTGCATGAATTTCTGCTTTTGTTTTCTTGGCAGACCATTCTCTGTGAGGTTGTACCATCAATGCATAGAGCAGTGTCATCTCAGGCTACTGCTGTTCTCCAGGCTCGCGCCATTGAAAATGGTTGACCTAAGTTTGGCACTTGCTATTTGTAGCTCCTTATTACACAGGCTGAAAATACAGCCATGGAAAGATCTGTCTTTTACCAACCACACACAGATATCTGCTTGTCAGGAATAGAAACATAAATGCTATTAATGTTTCTTAATGCAAACAGCATTAAATGCGACTTGGTATTGTAGTTGTAAAGCACCAGTATTGTTGGGTTCTAAATCACAGTACATAAGAGATTGGACAAGCAAAAAACAAAACAAGAACCAAATCAGGGTGGTTGTCAACAGTGTATGACAGGGTGTTTTCTGTCTTTGTACAGCGACTCAGCAAATGCAGGAGGTAATGTAATAGTGTTGTGGCAGTTCTCCAAATCAGTGAAGATATCAGCAGCCATTAACAATCATTCCAGCCTTCTCAGCCACATAATATAGTTTTATGGTTGCTTCAGCTTAGATTTACCCCATAAATGAACTTTCAAACTTAGATTTGTGCCTATTACTCATATAAACTTATATATTGTATAGCTAACCTCGGCTCAGCTTTTTATTTGATCAAAAATACAATGAATACACAAACATTGTGAAATATTATTAGAATTTAAAATAAATACGAATTTAGGAATTTTATAGATATATTAATTTTAGTTTAATATATTTAATTTAATGTATACATGTAATATAGGCTATTTTAAAATGTAATTTATTCCTGTGATGCAAAGCAGAATTTTCAACATCCATTAATCCAGTCTTCAGTGTCACATGATCCTTCAGAAATCATTCTAATGTCCTGATTTAGTGCTTATTATCATCAATGTTGAAAACAGTTGTGCTGCTTAATATATATGTAGAAGCTGTGATACCATTTTAAAGGAATTTTACAACATTTAATTGAAATCTTTTATTTTTATTTTTATTTTTTGTAAAAATTATAAGAAGCATTTACGGTCACATCTAAATTTTTTTGTTAAAAAGTATTAATTCCTAGAAGATGTGGAGAAACCTGTTTGGAAACAGTCAGTTGTGCAGTTATATTTGGTGATGCCAGTGGCACAGAGATGACAGTTTTAAAGAACTGAATTGAATGTGGGACAGATTAAATACTGTTCTTATTCTCTTCTGTAAATTAACAGACATTGCAAATGACCTCGAATGTAAAAACTGCCACAGTAAAATGTATACATTTTTTTTCTTTATAGGCAGAAGAGAGTTTGTGCAACGACTGAAACTCGAAGCAGTTCTCAGTGTGCATGATGGATGCGTAAGTCTTTCAAGTCTTTGTTTCACCTGTAATGGAGTCTCTAGTTGTGTCTGATGCTCTTGCCCCCCAGCAGTCTTTTTGTGCTGACTAATTTTTTTCCTTGATTAATGTGCCTGTAGGAGAATGTGCCTGTCTGGGTTATATTGTCTCAGGGGAATCAATGTGCTTCTATTTTGTGTGAGTGTTGTGTGTGCGTCTCTTTCTACCCACTTATCAGTGGCTCCTGTTCTTTATCTGTCAGTGATTTTAAACTCAAAGCCTGATAGGCGCCAGGCAGCCATTGGGGACATCATTTTGTCAGTGCTTTACTGCTGGGACATCCGACGAAGCCATGCACTCTACTTTAATTGCAAGCCTCGCAAATAAACACTCCAATATATCCGTTAACAGGCTTTAACATACTGGAGCAGGTTTCAATTTGTTTGTGTCAGTGAAAATGATTCTATATTTTGCTATAGTCTGGTAACGTCCTTCATACTGAATATGGTAGTTATAATTAAGTGACCTTTGTGAGCATTTGTGACCTAAAGATGGGTAGAAACACAGCAGGAAAAAAATTGCAGCTCATTTAATATGGTCTACCAAGGGCTGATCACAATATGCAGATACAACACATGACCTTTGTAAAGCCCCCGCTGGTAGATGCCATAATTACACCATCTGGCTGCATCTTTGAATTTATTATGTATTTTGATAAACTATCACTATCATTCAAAAAGTTTGGGGTCAGTAAGATTTTTTTAAAAGAATTTAATTAATACTTAATTAATACAAAAATGCACATTAAAGTAGATTTTTATAATACATATTATATATAATATTTTTTATTTCAAATACATGCCATAACTTTGACATTTCTGTTTATCAAGATATAGAAAAAAATCACAGTTTCTAAAAATGTTTCTTGAGCAGCAAAACAGCATATTAGAAAAATCTGAGAAAAATCCTTTCTCTATTTTATTTTTTAAAATTAAATTTTAAATTGTAACAAAATTTCACAATATTACTGTTTTTACTCAATTCTTGCTCAAATAAATGTATCTTTGGTAAGCATATAAGTTGTTCCAAACCTGTATGAGTTGTCTTTCTTCTGTTGAGCACAAAAGACGATATTTTGAAGAATATTGGTAACAAAACAATTGACAATAGCCATTGACTTCCATTTTTTTCTATACTATGAAAGTCAGTAGCTACCATCAGCTGTTTGGTTACCAACATTCTTTAAAATATCTTCTTTTGTTCCCAACAGAATAGAAGCTCATGCAGGTTTGAACAAATGAAGGGTGGGTAAATGATGACAGAATTTTCATTTTTGAGTTATCTTTTTAAATAAACAGACTTTTATATGAACAAAAATAACTAAAAAAATAAATGACAGAATGTGTAATTGGGTCGCAAGTAAAATGTTGCAGATGTAGCATCTAGATATTAGCCAGTGTTCTAAATCTAGCTTTCACTTTGTAGGTGCTAAATGTTGATTTATATTCCCATAAATTAATGAAAAATATGTCTTTGACCATAAACTGCCCTTACATATGTATCTAATTCTATCCCTAAAAAGAACATGGAATTGGTTCCTTTATTGCTTTGTAAAAGCTATTCCTATTTATACAAATTGTTAACAGGTGCAGTTTATAAACAGTTTGTTTATTCTGATGGCCTTCCTCTTTCACTCTTTTTGAACTGTGTTAGTTGGTGTGAAAAATCAGGACAAATGCACAGAAAACCTGCTGTGCATTTTTAACTGCAAGAAGAGATAGGTGTCTTTTATCACCTGACTTTGGGGTAACGTTTCAGTTTCCATTTTAGTCTCATTTAAAGCACACTCCCGTGTTCACTAATGGCACAGTTCAGGCTGCTTTCAGCAATTGTTATTTTAACATGCAATGCACCTTACTATATCTAACACAATCTAATTCCATCTCCCCACTACACAAAGCAGAGCCGTAGAGTGAAAAGCGGAAGAGCAGAATGAGGGATAAATGCTTAATCCCTCCCAGTGATGTTATTTTAGAAAGGCAGCGGTCAGAGGAAATGGACCCTGTGTGATGAGGTTTGAGCTGCTCTAGAAAGAGGAGAAAAAGCGTGTATCAGCCTTGAATTAATGAAATATTGATCGCTTGCTCTTAAAGGCACAGACAGCACACACTACCTCAGTCCATTTCAACTCTAAAACCTTAAAGCAGGATTTAGGTGATTGTTAATAATGATTGTATCAGTAGTTAGGACTGGGTAAAAAATATTGATTTCTCCATTTTAATCGATTCTCATTTTTACGGAACAATATAGATTCTTAAATCCTGAATGTACGAAGGTATGATAAAAGAAAGACTAAAACTTACCAACATTCGTATCCTGTCTCATGTAATTGCTCAATTAGTGTTTCAACCGCGGAAAGATGTCAGTGTAGCAGCTTGTAAACATTAAATCACGTAACGTCATATTTACCTCATAAAAAACATATTCGGTGACCATAAACTTGTTAGTCAGGTAGAGAAATGAACTCTAGAGAGGATATATGCACCATAAAATATATTAATTACAAATTTTACTGTTCTTCAATGTTTAATTTATGTTTTAATAAATCCATCATGTTTTTATGACAGCCACCATTTAAATGTTTAAACGAATTGGAGTAGAAATTTTATGGGTTTTTGTATCTATGATGACACAGTGTTTCATTCTGGTGAGCTATTTCTTTAAAGAAATTGATGGAGCTATACAAAATTATGGCACAGTTTATTGAACAGAAGAAATTAGCATTTTGTTTTAAGAGTAATCAACATTGTCGTTTATATTAGCTGGTTTTTATTTTTCTTTAAAGGTTAACACCATATCCTGGAATGAGACAGGAGAATACATCTTATCAGGCTCCGATGACACTAACTTGGTTATCACAAACCCTTACAACAGAAAGGTAAGATAACGACACAAATGATATAAATAAAACTCTATTTCACTTTAGTAATGTGTGCTAATGTAGGCATTGTCTTAAAATGATGGATTATTTTTAATCTCTGGCGTACATGTTGTTATTGGAATATATTCGAATTTTTAAATTATCGGTATCGGTGGATATTGGATATGATTTAGTCTAATTTACATACATGTATAGATGACCTTTGCTGTCATTTAATACTCGTTTAAAGTTAATCTGTCATAATTAAATAACTGTTAAATGTATTTTCATGCTGTCCTTTTTTTAAATATTGATTTTAAGTTTATTGTGCTTTATTTATTTATTTTTTTATTTAGATAAAATACCATTTAAAATAAATTCTATAGAATACAGAAATTTTAATATAATCCATTTATTAGTTATAGGCAATAACATGAAAATAACTGTCATTTGTATCCATAAATATCTGCTAGATGTTTCTAGAAAATAATCTAAAAATGTTGATGCATTGAATTCTGATCATTCTAAAATGTTAAAGTTCGATTAAAATAAGCAAATAAGTGGCCTATTTGTTGGTTTTTTGTTCAGTTAAGTTAAAATTAACATACTGTACTTTTGTCTTTAGGTGAAGACAACTATTCGTTCAGGACACCGGGCCAACATCTTCAGCGCAAAGTTCATGCCCCACACTAATGATCAACAGATTGTGTCCTGCTCAGGAGATGGCATCATTTTCTACACACACACAGAGAAGAGCCAAGAAATCAACAGGCAGTGCCAGTTCACCTGCCACTATGGCACTGCTTATGAGGTACGATGTTATGTGAAGAGTGCAGTGAGAAGGAAATAAGCCACAAAGAGGGATTGGTAATGTTTCTCTGTGTCAGCCATGTCTTTGTTTGCAGTTGACATGTGGTGAGGTGGAGGTTAATGTCTCACATGTTTCTTTTTCTGTTTCTGTCTACAGATAATGACAGTGCCAAATGACCCATATACCTTCTTGTCCTGTGGAGAAGACGGTACTGTGAGGTGGTTTGACTTGCGGATGAAGACGAGCTGCACAAAAGAGGACTGTAAAGATGTAAGAAGGTTTTGAATGTGTAGTAGATACATACATCATCAAACACTGTACAGGTGCATCTCAATAAATTAGAATGTCGTGGAAAAGTTCATTTATTTCAGTAATTCAACTCAAATTGTGAAACTCGTGTATTAAATAAATTCAATGCACACAGACTGAAGTAGTTTAAGTCTTTGATTCTTTTAATTGGGATGATTTTGGCTTACATTTAACAAAAACCCACCAATTCACTATCTCAACAAATTAGAATACTTCATAAGACCAATAAAAAAACATTTTTAGTGAATTGTTGGCCTTCTGGAAAGTATGTTAATTTACTGTATATGTACTCAATACTTGGTAGGGGCTCCTTTTGCTTTAATTACTGCCTCAATTCGGCGTGGCATGGAGGTGATCAGTTTGTGGCACTGCTGAGGTGGTATGGAAGCCCAGGTTTCTTTGACAGTGGCCTTCAGCTCATCTGCATTTTTTGGTGTCTTGTTTCTCATTTTCCTCTTGACAATACCCCGTAGATTCTCTATGGGGTTCAGGTCTGGTGAGTTTGCTGGCCAGTCAAGCACACCAACTCCATGGTCATTTAACCAACTTTTGGTGCTTTTGGCAGTGTGGGCAGGTCCCAAATCCTGCTGGAAAATGAAATCAGCATCTTTAAAAAGCTGGTCAGCTGAAGGAAGCATGAAGCGCTCCAAAATTTCTTGGTAAATGGGTGCAGTGACTTTGGTTTTCAAAAAACACAATGGACCAACACCAGCAGATGACATTGCACCTCAAATCATCACAGACTGTGGAAACTTAACACTGGACTTCAAGCAACTTGGGCTATGAGCTTCTCCACCCTTCCTCCAGACTCTAGGACCTTGGTTTCCAAATGAAATACAAAACTTGCTCTCATCTGAAAAGAGGACTTTGGACCACTGGGCAACAGTCCAGTTCTTCTTCTCCTTAGCCCAGGTAAGACGCCTCTGACGTTGTCTGTGGTTCAGGAGTGGCTTAACAAGAGGAATACGACAACTGTAGCCAAATTCCTTGACACGTCTGTGTGTGGTGGCTCTTGATGCCTTGACCCCAGCCTCAGTCCATTCCTTGTGAAGTTCACCCAAATTCTTGAATCGATTTTGCTTGACAATCCTCATAAGGCTGCGGTTCTCTCGGTTGGTTGTGCATCTTTTTCTTCCACACTTTTTCCTTCCACTCAACTTTCTGTTAACATGCTTGGATACAGCACTCTGTGAACAGCCAGCTTCTTTGGCAGTGAATGTTTGTGTCTTACCCTCCTTGTGAAGGGTGTCAGTGATTGTCTTCTGGACAACTGTCAGATCAGCAGTCTTCCCCATGATTGTGTAGCCTAGTGAACCAAACTGAGAGACCATTTTGAAGGCCCAGGAAACCTTTGCAGATGTTTTGAGTTGATTAGCTGATTGGCATGTCACCATATTCTAATTTGTTGAGATAGTGAATTGATGGGTTTTTGTTAAATGTGAGCCAAAATCATCACAATTAAAAGAACGAAAGACTTAAACTACTTCAGTCTGTGTGCACTGAATTTATTTAATACACGAGTTTCACAATTTGAGTTGAATTACTGAAATAAATGAACTTTTCCACGACATTCTAATTTATTGAGATGCACCTGTATACACACAAGCTCAGCACGTTTCTTTTTGGTAGTGCTCTGGGGAGGAGCTGCTGTACTGATCTGAGATCAGGCTCCCCTCCCACACCCTTCAGTCTCACCATTACAGCTGGTGAATAACGCTGATGCAGAAGCTGCACCTTAGACACATTTTTGAAGAAGCAGCATCCAACCTTGATTTCTCAACCCACAGAGTGTGTGCGGTGAGGACGCTGTTAGCCTGAGGGCACAATTGCTTTCTGTTGCTATCAGAAGGCATTTTTGTGTGAGGCAGAGACAACAAGCACACTGCTTGTAAGTGCTGTTTGGATCTCTGCTTGGGTTCTGCCAGTGACAGGGCTTCGGCTGTTGAATAGGTTTAATATACACAATACGTGTGAAGCAGTCATAATAAATAAATAATAATTCATAATAAATAAACAATAAAATAAATGTCATTTGGTTGGATTTTTTGTTATTTGGTTGTTATTTTTTGTGAAGATACTGCAAGGGGTCCTTGAGAACCTAGAATTTTTTTATACTCATATACTTATTACTGATCCCATGCAGTAACATTTATATATCTTTAAAAAAAAAAATAATAATAATAATATTTTTTTATTTATCAAGGATGCATTCAATGCAATATATTATAATGTTACAAAGATGTAAACTTTTATCAAACAATCCTGAGAAAATATATCACAGTTTCCACAAAATTATTCAGCAGCACAACTGTTTTCAACAGTGATAACAATAAATGTTTCTTAAGCACCAAAAAGAGCACCAGAAATCATATTAGATTTATTTCTGAAGAATAATATAACTCAGAAAACTGGAGTAATGGCTGATGAAAATTCAGCTTTTCCATCAAAAAAAAAAATTACATTTTAATAATTATTAAAACAGAAAACAGTTATTTTAAATTATTATATTTAAACAGTTTTTACTGTATTTTAGATCAAACAAACGCAGCCTTGGCAAGCACAAGAGACTTCTTAAAAAATGATTACCCTTTTAAACATTAGTGTACATTACTGATTATATTCCAAACGAGACTGTCAATCAATCATGTATCTAAAAAACAGCATTATTCTTTCTATTTGACCTTTGTGTTTGATTCAGTAATGTTTATTAAAGAGTTCCTGATTGATAAGTTACTATCCACATGTTTATTCCTCTCTTCCTCTCTATGTCATTTCCCACTTTCTCTTTTTCTCTGCTGTCCCTTATCAGGACATTTTGATTAATTGCCGGAGAGCCGCTACCTCAATATCCATTTGCCCCCTGGTCCCCTACTATCTTGCTGTGGGCTGTTCAGATAGTTCAGTGAGGATCTATGACAGAAGAATGCTGGGAACAAGAGCTACGGGTAAGAAATGATTCATGTTCAGCATTTCAGCCTTTTGTTCTTCTGTGTATCAGGTTCACGGTGGAACAAATATTTGCCACGTGATTTAATGATCTTTTATATTTAGCATTTGGAGTCAGATATGGATCTGTGTCCTTTCTGTTTCGATTACTGCAATGAGAGGTCTTAAACGCTCAGAACTGTATGAAGCATTCTGTTCCTTCTTTTAAACTAGAAAGAAGCCCAAAATTTTAAATGACTTTTTCAAATTTTCCTAAAACAGATTTTCTGTTTCACTAGGTAACTACATGGGCAGAGGGACAACCGGGATGTGTGTACGTTTTGTCCCAGCCCACCTGTCCACCAAATCCTGCCGCGTCACCTCTCTGTGTTACAGTGAAGATGGACAAGAAGTGCTGGTCAGTTACTCCTCTGACTACATCTACCTGTTTGACCCCAAAGATGACCAGGCCAGGGAGCTCAAGGGCCCTTCTGAAGAGCGGCGAGAGGAGGTAAGCAGATATCAGGAGGATGTTCACTGGCCGTTTTTACAGTTGAGCTTATAGTGTACCTGAGGTAATTTGTTGTCAGATCAGAGGTTGCATTGACCGAAATGATTTTTTTAGAAACATTGAGAGTTTGCTTTACATCATTTAGATAAAAATAGTTAAAAAGATAAAAAATACAGTATCTGCTTTATTGCATTTCACTACTTCAGAAACATTCCATTAGTACAGGATGCTAATAGCGATTAGCAGTGAAGAAAATAAAGATTTAAAGCAGCCTGTGAAAATATAGACACAGAGAAAGATGTGAGTGAGGATTTGTGTAGAGAAACGAGAGAATTCAAGTGTAGACCAGTGGAATAATTCATGGGAAATTCATTAAATCAGATGACCAGATCACAAGAATACAGTGTCTCTTGTCATTTTCACATTGTGAGAGCAGAACAAAAAGGAAAAACCCATGAATCTGCAACACAGCACTTGACAAGGCTGCAACAGCTCTTGCCACAGACGTTCTTGTGATATCAGTGTCACATTAAAAATACCAAGCATTCAAATGTTTTCATGCCGATTTAAAGGAACAGTTCACCTAAAAATGACAATTTGCTGAAAGTTTACTCTCCTTCAGGCCATTCAAGATGTAGATGAATTTGTTTCTTCATTGGATCAACAGATTTGGCATTACATCATTGGATCGTCTGCAGTGAATGGGTGCCATCAGAATGTCCAAACAGCTGATAAAAACATCACAATAATCCACAAGTAATTCAAACGACTCCAGTCCATCAATAAAGTCTTGTGAGGCAAAAAGCTGTGGGTTTGTAATAAACAAATCCATCATTAAGGTGTTTAATCCATTGCTTTAGTTTAAAATGCCAGTCTATAATCCATAATAATGCTTCTTCCAGTGAAAAAGTCCATTCCCTGTTGTCCTCTCTCATCAAAATTCACTTTTTTTTTTTTTTACTTTTAAACATCTGTGCCTTTTTACACTCTTGATTCAGACGAGACAACTTTTTCACTAGAGAATGAAATATTATGGATAGAGGACTCGTTTGAGGTTTAAAAATGTATAAATGATAGATTTGTTTCATACAAACAGCTTTTCACTTCACAAGGTGTTAGTTGATGGACTGGAGTCGTGTGGATTTCTTGTGGATTATTGTGATGTTTTTATCAGCTGTTTGGACTCTCATTCTGACGGCACCCATTCACTGAGGATCCATTGGTGAGTGAGTGATGTAATGCTAAATTTCTCCAAATCCGTTCTTGGATGGCCTGAGGGCTGAGCATGGGTAAATACCCTGCAAATTTTAAAATGTGAATCTTCGTGGTAAACAAGCACGAACAAGTTTAAAGTGAACTGTACTAGTATGTGAAAGCATGAGACCCATGCATCCTCTGAGTGCATGTACTTGACTACAGACACCAGAGTGCTGCTTGTTCACTCTGAAGCATTCAGACTATGTATCATGTAATGAAATTGCAACCTTTTGTGGTTTATTAATCGCATAAGACCATATCCTACTTTGGATTTGAATTCCATCATTTGTGCAGCCCTAATGGAAATGGAGCCAGACATCTGAAAGTCAAGAGCGACTGGTCTGGGGGCAAGTGTGTGCTGTTAGTCTATTCATGCCTAAAGCAAAATCTAAATAAAGGACTTCTGAAGTTCCCTGCGCTCTTGTCTCATGCACTCTGTATAATCCTCAGCAGTACTGCGCATCAGTGGTGCAGTTTGAAATTAGTTTTGTAGAGGGTGTCAGAGAGGATGGATCAAACGACATTGATCATTGAGGATGTGGATCACTGCTTGCTGCGCTGCTGAGAGATTTTTCCTCGTTAAGACTGATTCTGGCCAGGGAATAAAAATATGTAATAGGGAATTTTATATCTTAATACCATATTGATGTTGTAACAAATGTATTCAATGAGTGAAATTGTACAGTAACATGGCATGATTACATGAACCTAAATATATTTTCAAAGTACAATTCATTTATTTTGTGTAAAACTTTTTTAATGAGGAGAGTGCAACTTTAAGGGAAAGAAAAAGCAAAGGAAGTTAGACAGGCTTTGTGATTGTTACATAGTGTACTAACCAGGCATGATGCAACACGTTTCCAGCAACAATTATCTGTCACAATGTGTCACATTTTTGATACCAGTGAAGACAATCACAGCCAATACACGAGAAACATAACATTCATGCACATTCATTTAAAAAGAAGTTTCTTTCTCTTGTGCTTATTTATTTGGTCAAACATCAAAAATATGTATATATTCTTTTGCATATATATTTAAACAGAAGTCTCCTTAAACTAAACTGCCAGTCTACATACTCCTTCTGTATTGGGACTATAGTGGTGAAATTTGCTGGGTCACCGCTCCAGTCCCTTCAGCTGTCGTACGGTGTGATCAGCTGTGTCCAGATCCCCTGCGATCAGATTCATTTCCAAATAGAGGTGCAGACACACGCAGAGCTCCACAGCTGAGACAAAAATAGGCACCCAGTGCACAATGACTGCCAGCGAGAGTGAAGGAGCTCCTGTTGACTTCAATAAATCTTTGCTACAACACCAAGGTTTTACTCAACTCTTTTGAAATCAGGGAATGTGAAATTGTTGAGGGCTTAGTATGGTTTACTTGTATGTATGGTATTCAAACTCATTGTAGGCAGCAGAGATATTAGGACCTATGTAGTATACCCTATTCATTAGAATGAGCCCCATCTAGTACAAAAAAGGCCCTGCTGAGGAGGAATTGTGAAGTAATGTACTACACTACTGTTTAAGTCAATCAAGAATTCAAATGTACATTTTAAATATAAATTTTTTTTAAAGAGCCAATCTGAGTATTGTAGGTTTTACTTAAAATAAATGGTGCTTTGCATTAAACCACAAGCATCTTAACGGGCATGTGTCCTTTCCAGCCTCTTAACTAAGTAAAAAAAAGAATAGCTCATTTTATCCCTCCATGTGAAGTGGAGAGAAGCTGCAGTGCTCATTATTAGATTATTTTTTAGAATGAACGCATTGGTCTCTGATGTGCTTTGTTTGGTCTAATGTGGCTGTGTTAGAGCCGGTACTTGTCTTGTTAATGCACCGTAGCACCCAAAATAGAGTGTCCTGACTGACTGAGATGGTAAAAGTGTGAGAATGAGGCACGTGGCGAAGTGGCCTCAATAGTTTATCCCATCAACATCCCAAGGTCTTTCACTTTTTTCAGACCAATGACCCTTTCTTGGATGCAGAAACCACCTGATACATATTGTTTCAAATTGAGTGTTGCTTTTTAAAGGGATCGTTTAGTTAATAATTGGTGAACCCCCTGTAACACACCTCTGGTTTCAATCCATGATGGCAATTCTGTTTCACTTTGCATTGTACAGTAGCCAAACCCTCTTTTACTATTATGAGATCTGCCCTCATTAAAATGTTTGTTGGTCATACTTCCTGCAAACGTGCCAGACTAGATGATTCTAAAGTGATGTCAAGTCTCGGGGTAGAGAGTGTTATTTTTAGGGCGTGTGAGAGGTTTTGACTGTGACTGACAGCTTGTTGATGTGTCTTCCCACAGCTGAGGCAGCCCCCGGTCAAGCGCTTGCGTCTGAGAGGCGACTGGTCGGACACAGGACCGCGCGCTCGGCCTGAGAGCGAGAGGGAGCGTGATGGTAAGATGAGAACGTGCATGCACGCCCTATCGGTGTCTCAAATACTCAACACACTCAACACACACGGATGGTACATATACACAGGCGAATAAACACTGAGGGCTCTGTTTACAAACACATTTATTGGGTGACTTCAGATTAATGCACCAGGAATAGATCCACAGATATGTGTGTTCTCGTACTTGTCAGAAATCACAAATGTTATTTTATTTTATTTTATTTTATTTTGAGCTAACAGATGTTGTATAAAGAAGCTTATTTTTATATAATAAGCAGCACTTCCTAGTCTAGCTAAACTCCATCACTAATAAATTCTGTAAGACCTGAAAAGTGTAACCCACCCCACACTGTTTTTTATACCTATTAGGAGCATTTCATAGTCAATACAAAATTTTCGTTTTATTTTATTTTATTTTATTTATTAGCACTTTCTACTTAGCCACACCCCATCAAAAAGGTCTGTTATACTTTAAAACTGTATTAAAATGTTAAAGCATCAAGGCATTGTCTACCATAGTTGTTTACCACAACTCATTTGCACATCCACTTCAACTCCAGCTGTCTCCTCCATGAACAGAGCTGCTGTCCGCACTGTCATTCTCCTCCATGTTTTTAACGATCTGAGGCCTGCAGTCTCTAGTGTCTCTCAATACATCTTTAATCTCCCTCAGTACCTCTGACTTTGAATATCAACAGCTTAGTTTGTCTAAGGGGAGCTTGTTAGCTTTTCACAGGGATTTATTCCAAAGACTGCTTTACTTCACTACTTCCTGCCATAGTGCAGCTTGCTCTTGATGTAAACAGCAGGCTTCCAGTGCTTCTGCTTTCTGTGAGTGGAATGATTTAAGTTCTGATCTGGTTTGATATTGATCATGAAGAAGTTTGTTATCTTTGCAGGAGAGCAGAGTCCAAATGTATCGCTCATGCAGAGGATGTCAGACATGTTGTCACGCTGGTTTGAGGAGGCCAGTGAGGCCCAGAGCAGCAGAACACGTCCTCAAACTCGACCCAGAGGTAAAACAGTGAATATGCTGAATATACACACTATGAATATACTGATATATTCTTCAGAGTTCTTTTCAAAGTTCTTTTTCATTCTTTGATTTGGGATAGAAAGAATTTCCGTATATGTAAGCAGCAGTATACTATGGAAGCCCATTTGCACCACTGAATAAAAAATAAAAAAAGGTACTTGCGACTTTATCTCACAATTCTGACTTTTTTCTTGCAATTGCAAGTATACATCTCACTTTTTTCTCAGAATTATGATATAAACTCGCAATTCTGACTTTTTTCTCAGAATTGCGTGATATGAATTCACATTTGTGAGGTATAAAGTCAGTATTGTGTGATTGTAAACTCACAATTGCAAGAAAAAAAACTCAGAATTGTAAGATTTAAACTCGCAATTCTGACTTTCTTTTGAGTTTATATCTCGCAATTCTGAGAACATATCAGTCTTTTTGCCCCTTCATAATTGTTATAACTCGCAATTGCTAGTATATGTCTCACAATTCTGAGAAAAAAGTCAGAATTGTGAAATCTAAACTCGGAATTGTGAGAAAAGAAAGTCAGAATTGTGAGATGATAACTTGCATTTGCAAGAAAAAAGTCTGAATTTATCTTACAAATCCGACTTTATTTTTCGCAATTGCGAATTTATATCCCACTATTCAGACTTTATAACTCATTTGTTATAACTAACTTGTTAATTTATATCTTGCTATTCTGACTTTGTAACTCGTAATTGTGAATTTATATCTCTCAATTCTGAGTCAGAATTGCGAGTTTGTATTCGGACAATTCTGAGGAAAAAAAAGTCCGAATTGCGAGATGTAAACTTGCAATTGCAAGGAAAAAAAATCAGAATTGTGAGATAAAAACTCACAATTACCATTGTTTATTTTTTAGTCAGTGGCAGAAACGGGCTTCCATAAACTCTGTAATTCGGCATTCCTGTCGAGTCAAGTAAAGTCACATTTATTTATGTAACTTTTTACAGATTTGCTTTAAAAAATTTTATAGATTGCTTTAAAGCAAGCAGTTTTACTGCATTAAATATGAAAACTGTGTCAGTGTTGCTTTCAGTTAGAATTACAACTTCAGTACTTTACAATAAAGCAGCTCTTCATTGTGTACAAATTTTGACTTGCACCTGACTTTGAGGTGGAAATGTTCTCTGGTTGATTTCTTCTGTTCAATCTGTCAAAGAAGGCAGAACCCCAGAGCACACCTACCTATTGTTATAATATAAAAATCTTCATGGACCAATGGTAGTTTGAAGGTGTTAACCAACTTTTCTGGAAACTTTGCTTTCCAAAGCTGTTTCGAAATCCAAACAAACTTTCTTTGGACCTGATTTTGTTTTGCAATAACATCACACCAGATCATTCTTCTATTTAGCTTGAAATATATTGCGGCCTTAAAAGCTCTTCCATGTGACTTACATTGGCATTGCACAATGGAGGCAATTTCAACTTTGATCCTTTTCGTCAATAAACATCAACCATTGAATGGTGCATTGAAGCATGTATCACATGAAAGAGTGTAAATCGTGGAATTAAGTGTCCACTGTTAAAAAAAAAACCTCCATGAATTCAAAATTTACTCTTAAATATTAAACTCAAAGTTCGATGATTTTTCTCCAGGTACGGCCGCTCGACCAGAGGGAACATCTGCAACCTCAGAAACACACACTCAGGCACAGGAGCCCACTGAGGTCTCAGCTGAAGGTGCGATGGAGGTGGAGACACCCTCCTCTGACCCTCCACCTACACCTGCTGCTCCTCCTGCACCTGCAGAGCCTCTCCCCAAGTCTATCTCCTCCTCCTCCTCCTCAGGCTCCTCCTCCACTGTGACAGCTCCTGCCCCCTCCAGCTCATCCTCCATGGAGAGCGCTGCTTCCTCCTCTCTCCTCTCATCCCCAGACACAGAGCAGAAGAGCCAGGATGAAGTTACGCCCACTCCCTCAGCCACACCCACTCCTTCAGCCACACCCACCCCATCTAGAGAGGCAGCTTTATCTGGTAAGTCTGTCACAGCTGGCAAAACACTGAAGAGTGCATTCATCTTTAATATGAGACAATGGCCATGCTTACATGCACATAATGTTCCATTTAATGTCCATATTATGTTTAAACTTTTATTTTAAAAATAGATATTTACATGCTTCACAGCTATTAAAAAGGGTTTTTGAGGTCAGTAAGATTTTGTTTAAAAGAAATTAATACTTTTATTCAGCAAGGATGCAATCAGTTGATTAAAAGTGACAGTGAAGATATTTATAATGTTACAGAGGTTTTCTATGTGTAATAAATGCTTTTCTTTAGAACGTTCTGTTCATCGGCATATTAGAATGATTTCTGAAGACTGAAGTAATGGCTGTTTCAGTTTTGCCATCACAGGAATAAATGACATTTTAAAATATATTTAAATATAAAACAGTTATTTAATTTTAAGTTATATTTTAACCATATAATTGTGTTTAAAAACCAAAGTAGTGGCTTAATTCAGATCATATGATCATATTCCAATAGTAATCAGAATTTTCTTGTGCATGTAAATGCAGTCATTGTATCTCTGCTCCATAAAGACGATGTGATTATAATGAACTTTCAAATCGAATTCATTTCATTCTATTTATATAATTGGTCCATTTATCGTGTCTGCTTGCTATACATCTTTCAACCATCCAACTCTATGCATTTTCTTTTTTAAGACCTATGTGTTGACTGATATGTTGTCTTTAGGTGGGGTTTATTTTTTGAACATTGTGTGCCGTTAGGGCCTGCATTAACAATCACATAGACAGAGGCAGGATGTTACATGTAGTGTCTTTTGCCTTCTTTTATTATTGAATGATAAATCCCTCTTTTTTGCTCATCGTGCCATTGCAGACATTTTTATGTGTGCGTTTCTGTTCATGCCCCTAGATAGAACATGTGTGGACGTGTGAGTGTAATGCACGCTTTTTTGTTTTTATGATGGGTGATGAAACCTTGCAGTCTTGTCTGACATCATTCAGCCTACAGCTTCAATCTTTAATTTGCTCTTTTACCCAGCATTCCTCCTTATCTATGATTTGCCTCTCTTCTTTTTCCCCATCCCATCAATCATCCTGCTCTTCTCTCTCCCTCTGACCCCACACTGTCAGAATATGGTCCTCGCAGGCTGCCGGTAAGTTTAGTGTGTAGACGTTTGCAGAGGCTGCTTCTCCTGTCTGACCCCCCAGGACAGGGCAGACGCTCAGTCCCTTCTGAACCCGGGAGCTCCAGCACAGAGAGCTCAGCCCAACAGGCTGCTGCTGCTGCTGACGCAGGCCCCCCTGCAGGTTACCATCTCCTCCCAGCCTGCATCCCCGCTCTCCTTTAACCTCCTGACCCCTCTGGCTGCCTGTTTCATGGCTGTGCTGGTTTGCTTCTGCACCTCTGGCTATGGAGCGTGTTCCTCTTCCCCTCTGTCATACAGATGCGCACACATCTAACTGTTGGTCATTCACGCTCACATTCACCAACAGCAGAGCTCTGCTCCAAAACCTAGTGAGCTGCCTACCTAGGTGACATTTTTAGACATCACAGATACACACCTGACTCAAAAACTGCCTAAAGTCATGATGCCATGTATGTACTTTGCTTTGGCCAAAATATTAGACAGTATTACACATATATTATTATGAAATATTATCGCTGTTTAACATAGCTTTTTCCATTTTAATGCATTAAAATGTAATTTATTCCTGTGCTGAATTTTCAGCAGCCATTACTCTAGTCTTCAGTCACATGATACTTTAGAAATCATTCTAATATGCAGATTTTGGTCAAGCGTTGAAAACAGTTGTGCTGTTTAAAAAATTTTTGTGGAAAACATGATACATTTATTCAAAAGAACAGCATTTATTTGAAATAGAATTTTGGTAACAATGCAAAAATCTTTACCGTCACTTTTGATTGTAAATAAAGGTTTTAAGGGAAAAAAAATCTTACTTTTGAACCCTTCTGAATCATACACTGACTATTTGGACAAATTGACTTTATGGAAAAGTGTCCACATCAAATTCACCTTGATTTAGGACAGGGCTTTAGATGGTAGCTGCCTGCGTAGTCAGTAGTAAGTGAGGCAGCTTACTAGATCTTGGAACAGAGCTCAGATGTCAAACATATGCATATACTGCCATCTGTTGATTGATTCACCTGAAATGCAATCACATAATTACATATAAAGTTGGTTTGTACTGTTTGATGTTGGCAGTTTTTTAGTCTCCAATTTAAACCTTGAACATTGATCTACGTTTATCTTGTTCTTTTCACACACCTTATCTTGTTGATCTTCCCTTTGCAATATTCCGCAAAATACTTCTTAATGCTATCAGCGAATGTGATGTGTTCGCTTATTGTAGACACATATGAAATGGTTAGAGGCAAACTCAATAACCCTACTGTGTGCAATGTATTTTCTGTGCTTAAAGCATTGCACTATTAGTTCAGCAACATCCTGACATCACATCTTGCTGGTTATTCTCAAACTCTTTCCAAAAATTAATGACTTCTGGTTGCTTTGTCGCTGCAAGGCACTGTCAGTGTGGTCTGACATCTGAATAAACTTTTCTACCACCATCAGTCTGAACCCCTGAACTACAGATTGCTGTGTGACTTGTTTATTCTGCCTGAGAGTGAATACTGCTTTAAAGAAGGCTATGCATCAGTTTGTTCCTGATAACTTGTGCTCTTGTATTTGCTCACCTCCTGGATGTCATTTAACGTTTTTTAAGGAACAGCTTACTCAATCTGTAACCCTTGGCTTTGTGTTTTTTACTCAGAATTAAGCCTCCTAGACTCATCTTTACAGAGTTTGTGGCTTTTCAGTTTGTTGTTGTAAGGTTTTTTTGCCGTGTGTTTCCTGAGGATTTAGTTCTGCACTGAAATGTTTGTTCTGGCTCTGTTGTTGTTTCAGTTGTTCAGTACGTCTGATTTTTGTTTCAGATTCTCCCTCATCTGTGGTAAACAAACAGCTTGGATCCATGACTCTGGATGAGGAGCAGGGTGCGTCCTTTCCTCTTTTTTTTTTCTTCTCCTTTTGTTCATCTTTGTTCAATCCCTTGCATCTGAGCTGTGTAAATTTCTGATTGAAGCGGCTCTTGTCCTCAGTCATCTTAAGAAGACTCTGCAGATGTGCCTCTGGGTAAACAGAGAAACTTCAGAAAGATACAGAGGCTTTCTGTCAATCATTTTCAGTCAATGGACATACTTTTTGTCCCCTCCTGTGGGGCCGAGTTCATATCAAGCTTATCTTTGAAATAATGTCCTGAACACAGAGACACATGATTTTTCCCCCTTCACTCTCTACTTAATGAGTTCGCCCTCTATGAGACTGATGTGGGCCTGTAACATCAAAATTTAGCTTAAAGGGGTCATATCACATTTTTTTTTATTGACCTTTTGAAGTACGCATTTATTATGCTATAAAAAACATTCTGAAACATATTAGTATTTAGTGAACTTTCATCCCAGTTCAAAAATAGTATTTAACAAAACTAAGCTAGAAAAATGAATTGTTCTGCATTTTTTAAAATGTTTTGAAAGAGGCTTGCTCACCAAGGCCAAAACAGTAAAATAAAAACAGTAATATTGTGAAATATTATTACAACTCAAAAATAACTTTTCTGTTTTAATATACTCTAAAATGTAGTTTATTTTTGTGGTGACATTACTCCAGTTATTAATCCAGTCTTCAGTGTCACATGATCCTTCAGAAATCATTCTAATACGCTGATTTGAAATACAGACTTTATTTTTTAATTATAAATTAAATTGTTTATAACAATTTTTTATGGTCCTTGACTAACATTTATTAAAAAAAAAATAAAAAAGAGTATGATATGACTCCTTTAAAATGACTTTGCTATTCTGCTTTGGAATATGGAATGTTTCCTGAAAACCAAAGAAACACCAATTTTGGAGATATTTCTTCTTTACGGCAGTCCTCTTTTCTCCATGTCCATACCGGTGTCTGTGCTTTTTCCCCTCAGAACAAGAAACCTAAAATTCTCTTATTACTTTCACTTGCATTGTGCTAATTCTCTTTGCTTTGGGTTAACTGCTTTCAATTGTTGAACTTTAACAGAACTATAATCTAATTTTTGTAGCCTGAAGTCTGTCTGCGCTGCTCACTTTGCCACATAATCTATTTTTTTTTTTTTTTTCTCCCTCCTTTTTTGTCTACACTAGGCACCATGTTTGCCACAATATAAATAACGGTGAAACCCCACAATTCTCGATAGCACGGAAAAATTAATAGGCTGTTATGCTCCTTTATTTAAAAGATTAACCATTATTGTAAACATTAACAAATAAACAAAAACATTAATATTTCTCAGTGAAATCTGAGCATCTGAAGCTGCCATCTGTGCCATTCTGAATCAAGGTATTTCTCAGTACTACAATACTTCAGAAACACTAGTATTGGTACATTGTTTTATTTTAGTATGAACTAGGCATCCATCCCATGATAATTACATTCTAATATTTCAGAAAAGCTGCTTCTGTGATTAACTTCAGTTGTGACAAATGTAATGTTCCTAAGGAAAGCACTCTTTCTAAAAGCTCAGTTTTACATCCCACGTTTCCTCTGTCTTCCCTCCAGGAGGTGCAGAAGCTGCAGGACATGTAATCAGTGATAAGAGTACAGGTGTCAGTGAAGCTTCCCCAGACACTACAGAAACTGTGCCATCCACATCAGCGTCTTCACTTGGCACCAGCCCCGGCTACAGCGGCGGGAGCAGCAGCACTCCTCCAGGACCTGGGCGGACTGGCACAGCAGAACCCGTCCTTAGCCTGCACTACAGCACTGAAGGCACCACCACTAGCACCATCAAACTGGACTTCACAGATGAGTGGTGAGTGACCAGAGAATCAGCCTTGACCTCAGCACACAAATCATGCCCACAAGCCCTTAAGAGGCTTGCTATATAATACTGAGTTTAAAAAAAATGTGTACCACAAAATAATGCAATGAAATGCCTTTCTGTTGCATTGTTCAAACAATAAACATACATTAGGCTACAACTAGTTTGATCCGATTCACAGGCAAGAACTGGTTCTTTTAATGAATCACTCATAAAGGCTCACAAATTCACAATATATTATTTTGAACCCATCTAATAAACCTAAAATGAAATTATTTTTAGTCATGTTCAACTCAAAAGGAAGTTTTGTGTATGTAAGTTTCTGCATTTGAAGTATACATTTTTTCATGTTTTCTCTGAGAAATAAACAGCGTTGTTGTTGTTGACAACCTATAATTAAAAGCCATTTTCGTTAATTGAAAGAAAGCTGAAATAAAACAAATATTAGTTGAAATAAATTTAAATAAATAAATTTTTTAATTTGCTTAAATTTTTTTTTTGAAAAAGTTTGGAATGTTGCCTTGGCAATTAAATAAAATAAAATAAGTTGAAGTATTAAAATTGTTAAAACTGAAAAATAAACGGTAAACGGAAATATTGTTAATGTTAACTAAAAGGGAAAAAAACTAAATTAATTTGCATTTATTGAAATAAAGCTGAAACAAAATTAAATTAAATACTAGATGAAAAAATAAATAAAAAATGAAAATAAGATATATTGCCTTTGCAACTAATACTAAAATGACCAAAATATAGTAAAACAAAAGCCAAAAAGAAATATCAAAACAAAAATGAATAAAAATGACAAAAGCACATTACAAAATGACTAAAACAAAAACAAAAAAAAACTAAAACTGAAAATATAAACATTATAATATATTGTTATTGTAATTATTATAATATAGTAATAACATCATTATAATTATAGTGTTATAATTCAAAATATTAATAAATACTATAATAGTATATAAATAATACTTGAACAAGTCAGACGTCAAGTTTGCGGATATAAAAACAAGTTCTAAAACCAGTTCACAACGACCCATTCCTGTGAATTGCAAATGATTGTCTGAAATTGTATTTGGCGTCCTGCTTTATTTAATTGTGAGTAAATTATTTTTAAGAATGGCATTTTTTTGTAAGAACAAATCACTAAACTTTTTTTTTTTGACAATGCACAGGAGCAGTCCAGCGTCCAGTGCCAAAGGCAGCAGTGGAGGACAGAAGCCTGGGGAGGTGGGTGAGAGCCAGACCAGAGAGGAGGAGCCTAAAGGTCAAACCTCGGAGCAAAGTGAGTCTACAACCACATGCCCGTTGCTACAGAATTAGCTTATTTTTGGAGGTTATCTTAACTTTTCTCTCATAATCAGGTTCAAGCTCACCCTCAGGGAGTCAAACCACACCCGATGGGGGCCAAACTGTAGACAGTGGCACGGAAAAGGCCTCCATCAGCTCTCAAAACAGCACGCCACCGGCAGCACCACCAGAGGGCCTGTCAACCGAAGACACGGCTCGTCCCAGCGCTCCTTCAGAGGAGCTACAGGCTGCTGGTTCGGCGGAGCTGAGTGAGCAGTGCAGGAGGAGCGAGACCGCTGGAACGGGTGGCCAGGGTTCGACTCAACCGTCCCGCAATCAGGACTCTGATGACAGCGACGACGACCCCATCCTTATCCCTTCAGCCAGGTACAGAGGAGGGCAGGGACAGAGGTATGGATTGTCGTCATGTCAAGATGTTTAATGATGCAAATCGTCACAATGTGTAGGCAAATGAAATGACAGACGGGAAGTCCCATAAAACCTGACAACGTGAGTTTATGCTGAACAGTGTTTATCTTTTGGACAGTCATAAGTAAAATGCTACTCTTCTCATTAGATTTAATTACAGAGGATCAGCTGTAGGTGATAGGATGATAAGGTACTGTAATGTTTCTGAGATGGACACTAATATAATATGAGTGCACATTTGATTTACTTTTCATTAACCTGGTATTCATTTTGTGTGGCTGTGTAAAATATGCTATTAATTATAGAATGTGTGTAATTTAGTAGTTCATATTAACTTTATTTCTGCCTGAGAGTGTACAAAATGTTTTCATAATGACCCTTTGTTTAGTTACTAATCAAGTAAACTAATTTCATGCATGAATTTACAAGTTACCTTAGGTATAGTTGTTAGGAGTTCAAAAACTGTATTCAGATTTTCACACACACACAAAAAATGTTGAAAACAGTTGTGCTGCTTGATATTTTTGTCGAATCCATGATACTTTTTTTCCAGGATTCTTTGAATAGAGTTTAAAATAACAGCATTTATTTGAAATAGAAATCTTGTATAACATTGAATTATCTATAAATGTCTTTAATGTCTGTTTTGATTAATTTAATGCATCCTTACTGAACAAAAAGTATTAATTTCTTTAAAAAAAAATTCTTACAATGTCAAAAAACTAACCTTCCACAGCTCTCTAGAGACATCAGTGATTCATCAGATTCACTCAATAAAAATTGTTCTTTTAAAGAGACTGTTACCAAATACAGCTATAAGTCACACTCTAATTCCATGAATTATCTGCTATTGACTGTTATCAGCTATTAAATGAAATCTTAAAAACACATCATTGTATGAATTTAACATGCACATAAAAGTTAATGCTGTTACTGTTATGTCATGATAAGTGAAGCACCATCTACACTGTCTGCAAAAAAAAAAAAAAATTCAGATCAAATATTATCTTGCACAATGCTGTAAGACTTTGTAAAACTGTTTAAGCTTGTGAAAATTTGACCATCCTGGAGCTGCTGTTGAGTTGTAATGTGTTATAAAGTTGTTGTACATAGATTTTTCATGAGCATTGCTCTGCATGCTCTGTCTTTCATAGACGCTCTGCCGCGGCTCGGATCCAGGAGTTGTTCCGCAGGAGAAAAGAACGGCGAGAGATGGAAGAGAGTGAGACTCAGAATATCAGGAGACCCTCTGTCAAAATGATGTACAAGGGCCATCGCAACTCCAGGACCATGGTACGCTGTCTGTTTATTGTCTCATGCATATTGTATACAAAAAGCAGCTTTCTGTCACTTCTTATTAGTTCTAGTACAACATATAAACGTAATCGTGTAAAAAAAAAAAAAAAAAAAGGATTAACTTTAATGACCTGACTGTGCATGCAGATTAAGGAGTCGTGTTTCTGGGGGAATAACTTTGTGATGAGCGGCTCGGATTGTGGCCATATCTTCATCTGGGACAGACACACGGGAGAGCACCTGATGCTGCTGGAGGCCGACAACCATGTGGTCAACTGCCTACAGCCTCACCCTTATGACCCCAGTGAGCAAAAAGATACCTAAAAACTATAGATAGAGACCCTTGAAAGATTTTGGTTTAGATGATTTGGATCACATCATTTGGTCTGACGTTGTTTTTATTTTTTTTAACAGTTCTTGCTTCATCTGGAATTGATTATGACATCAAGCTGTGGTCGCCTTTAGAACAGTCACCGTCATTTAACAGAGTCCTTGCTGAAGAGGTATGGACAATATTTTCTGCTTAATTTTTTGAAGAATATCCTGTTTTGATTCTTCAGGCTTTAAATTCATATAGTAACACAAACCTTTTGTTTGTTTTGAGATGTAATTAAATTCCCACTAGATGGCACTAGAGCTCCAAGTATTGTGGTTGTCTAAAGAACTGTGTCTGCTTTTATAGACGAAAATACATAAAATAGAGACATTTTGAAGCAGTTGTATTGGTATATCTATTGGAGTAAAGTGTTGGTAAACTCGTGGATTTAATTTCCTGAGTTATTTGTGTGCTGTAGGTGATTGCTCGTAATGAGTTAATGCTGGAAGAGACGAGGAACACCATCACCGTCCCTGCTTCCTTCATGCTCCGAATGCTGGCATCATTAAATCACATCAGAACAGGTGAACTTCCTCATGTCCCTTTTTTAACTCACTGACTGTATATAGTAGTCACCATTTGAAGTGGATCAAAAAAGTTCATCAAAGCTGTCCTAAAACAAGAATGCATTTTGGTTATAGGTTTTACAGGGTTCCTACGGGGTTTGGAAAAGTATGGAATTTGATTTAAGTATTTTCCAGGTCTGGAAAAGTATGGAAAAAGAAAGCAGAGTATGGGAAAAAAATTTATAATAGAAAATTCAGAATTTAATGAAAATAAATTTATCATACAAGAAGTGAGGTTTCATGGCAGCTGTTTAGTGATTCATTAGTGATTGCCAAATATGACTGAATGAATTCACCGTGCACTTTTTCACTATGCAAAATGCAGGTTATAAGCATTTTGGGTTTCTTCACACTATATGCTTAGCACCGTATTACATAACCTCAAGGACCTTTGCAAAAATAAAAAATAGACAAGACTTTTATGTGCACACAAGAAACCATTAAATTTAGCATATAGGACAGTGCACACTGAGCCACCTGTTGTGCCATCAGCCCGTTTCACGGTGTGGTTTCTTGAATATGCATTAAAGAGACCTAAGGCCTTGAAATATGGCATACTGCCCCAATGAAAGCCAAATCTTAAACACTTTTTTACAGTACCGGCCTTTTTTTTTTTTTTATAAACCCTTGAACTTGGCACATTTTATGCCATCATCCCATTTCATGTCATGGTTTCTCCACCACCACAGAGAATGTGTTAAATTAGACATTAGGCCTTGATATTAGAGGTACTACCATAAGAAAAGCAAAATTTTGAGCAGGTAGATCTCTGTTAATTCATGTGCATCCATGCTATCGTTTTATTCATAGTAAGATGGCAGTGATGCACAAAGAAAACAGGTTATATAAAACTAGAAATTGTAATGTGTAAGCATGTAAAACATTCCCATGCACATGTGAATAGTTTCTCGAGGGCACAAAAAAGTTTCTTGTGCGCATGTAAAAGTCTGTATTTATTTATTTATTATTATTTTTTATTTTAGGGACTCTGTATATTGTCACTTCGAGAAAATCAATGAAAAAAATAAAAATATTTACAAATGACTGTACTATATAGGCAGAGCTTGCAGGGGGGCCTCATATTTATATTTGGTCTATATACCAAATATAAAGCTGAAAATAATGCTCTATGAACCATTTATGATAAATATGGTCTGAAAATCTACCAAGAGGTTTGGAAATTTGAGTCTGGAAAAGTATGGAATTTTGAAATGGAAAATGTGTAGGAACCTTGGTTTTAAGACAACCTTGATGAAAGGTTTTTATCCACTTCAAATGTTGACTACTGTACATACAATGAGATCCAAAAGACCAAAACTGAAACCTTGGCTTTTTCACTTAAAGCTGGAAAAAATAATGAAATACAAATAAAAATTAAATGAAATTAAAACAAAGGAAGTTAATGACCAAATGAGCAAGAAATATTTAAGATTTTGAACAATTTCTAGATCATTTATCAAAAACTGTATGTACACTACTGTTCACATTGAAAATTTGGCTTTTTTCACTTAAAACTGGAAAAAATAATTAAATAAAAAATATAGGATTCTGAACAACCTCAAATTTTTTTTTTATCAAATATATAAACTACTGTTAGAGTTTGGAGTCAGTAGGATTTTTACAAAAAAAAAAAAAAATAAAAAGTGATGCAGCTTAAGTGCTGCTGCCATTAAAGTAAAAGATATCAAATGCTGAGAAATTTTGTCTAATTATTAAATCTCATTTATCAGTGATATTTACACTGCTTTTTTTTAACTGAGCAGCATTTGTCACTTGGATACTTACTCTAGCATTTGGTTTTACTACCTTGAACGATTGTCTTAATGACCGATCTTTCTTCTTCTTCCCTTCTGTCATCCTCAGACCGTGTGGAGGGTGATCGTTCGGAAGGCTCTGGACAAGAGAACGAGGATGAACAGTAGCCCTTCTGCTACAAGTGAATGTTTTTTTGCTACAGTGCACTTGAGCATTTGAGATTTGTACAAGTTACAAAATAGAGTATTTCCTTGTTAGTTCAGTTTTTGGCATTATTTTTTAATGAGACTTTTCGTACTAATTACTCTATGTGAGAGTAAACCGCGTCTGGGGAGTTCATGCAAACAAGATGATACGTAAGAAATTGAAAGATGTGACTAAATGGCTGGTGTTTGAGAGTATTTAAGTGCAATATTAATTTGTTAAACGGTTGAGCTTGGAACGGTGTTAAGTGTGAAACTTTATTGTAGCCTCAAATGAAGAATTCTGATGTTTGTATACCAGGATTTATGCATGTCAAACATGAGTTTGCAGAAAACATGTTCTCTTAAGTCTACCAGTGTTGGCTCTTTTTTTTGTCATTACTAAATCTTGCGTTGCACAGGGATCTTCTGCCTAACCCCAATTACAGGTACTACTTGCAATACTTCATTATCCAAACCAGCCATTATACATTGTTACACTGCAGAATGTTTATAAAAGTTTATTAAAATGAGAACAATTTTTGACTCGGTCTATACTTAAAACCCACTGCTGTCTAGCCAAATGGCTCTAGCATTAGTTGGCAGGTCGTGTTTCTCTCTCCTAACAGCACAGATGGCCTTTGTTGTGGCAGCTGTTGGCTTGAGCGTTCTGCTAAGTGACTAGTGATTGCTGGGAAAAACTAATATGAAATATCTCCTCGTCTAATAGCATGCCATTCGATGCTAACCTCATTCAGCAGCACTGTTAAGGAATGTAAGCCTTTTTTTTAAATGTTTGTCCACAGATTTTCAGATTAAGTTCCGGTTCCTTTTCAATCCATATACCAGAGATATTAAATGTGTTGTGATTCAAACAAAACATGACTGAAAGCTTGTTGAGTACCCATAAAGAATTTAATAACAGTACAAATAAAAAACAAACAAAAAACATTATGTGCTGTGGTTTGCAGACAAATAGTGCAGCCAGAAGCAGCGCTGCAGTTGACAAATAAGCCTATTAATATTGGTATATAACTGACTGGCATAATTAAAAAAAAAACAGATGTGAGAAGTCTCTGATCAAATGTAACAAAATCTTCAAGTGCAATCATACAAGTGACTTCAGTAATGGCACTGCACATGATTTCTCGCACCATTACATGTTACAGTCAAAACATTTTAATCAGATTTCCCAACAAAACTATGGATAAAACAGAATTTTAAGAGGTATTCTACCTTTTATCATGCCCAGTATCTCTCTCTCTCATTTACATGATGTTAATTCAATGCCTGAAAAAATATTTTGTAAGGCGTAAGGGTTTTTTTTTTTTTTTTTTGGCCACATCAGTATAACCCTAAAGACATTTGGTATATTTTCTATAAACCTGGTGGCACTTATAATAACTGAATATATTAATAGACTTGAACTTAAAACAGTGGAGAGGAGCTGTAGGATAATCATTCTTACAAACAGTCAGGCCGTATATAAAACGGAGTGGTTACAGTTTCCTTATAAGAAAAGAGTAAACATAATACACACAGTACTCAACACAGGCAAAATACCTGACAATATATGAGGGCTGTACGTGATTTTACAATAACTCTTATGTTACAAAAACATAACTTATTCTGGTGAGTGACAGATCTAGTACCTGATGACTTGCAGGTACAGTCATCATCGTAGCTCTTTGGCCTCACCAAGGCAAGTAGCAGCAGTTGCTAGCTAAAATCATCAAGTATACGTTCTTTACCTTGTATGTAAATTACACATAAATCACTGTATATCTGTAAACATTTATCTTATGTTCCTTGTACCTTTAAAAGCTGCAGATTACACAGTCTGGTCCATTTACCATGTCAAAGAACTACATGGAAGTGTCACCTATTTTTTCCTCATGCTCTTCATCATCGTCATCATCATCTTTAACTATTCCTTCATCGATGCTTTCCATCCTGAGTCTCTGTCCATCCAGGTAACGGGGAGCTCTCTGTGTGTTTCGTACGGTGAACAGACTTGTTGGAATTTGAGTCCATTCCCCAAAGAGTTGAAGCTTGGCATCGTTCTCTATAGCCTTAGCCAGAGACGACGCAAAGCTGTCCAAAGACTTATGGATGTCTGCCGTCACTTGGACTACTGAGGGGTCATCTTGAGAAAAAGAAATGGTGGAACGTTAAACTGATACTTTAAGATGTTTCTTTGTCAAAACTCTATAACATGCTGATGATTAACACAAAAAATACTCATTTTGCAAAACTGCCATTTATAACAGTGTCTTTACAATGAAGGTTTGTGAGGCAAGATGGAACATCAGAATTATAAAGTTTCTTCTGTATAAATCTTTAAGGTGGGACTACTGTTCTAGACATAAACTAGTATGAACAAATGTTATTTTGTAAGTCTACACTTCCTTTAATGTATCATGTAAAAATGACTAATTTGAATGGCTTTAACATGGCCATGACAGTTAAAGACTGCTTTATCACATTAATCTCAAGTTAGCACTTTACTTTTGAATAGTATTGTTTATGTAAGATTTCTTTTCATTAATGAAATACTTTTATTCTGCAAGGATGCAGTTAATTGATCAAAAGTGACAGTAAAGACTTTTACACTGATTTGAAATAGAATACTTTGTAACATTTTTGTTCTTTTTAAATTTCTATTTATCAAAGATTCCTAAAAAATATATCACAGTTTAATTTTTTTTTTTTTAAATTAAGCAGAACAGCCATTTTTTCAACCTTGATAATAATAAGAAATGCTTCTTGAGCACCAAATCAGCATATTATAATAATTTCTGAAGGATCTTGTGACACCGAAGGCCGGAGTAATGGCTGATGAAAATTCATCATTGCCATCACAGGGTTGAAATATGTTTTAACACATCTTAAAATAGAAAACAGTTATTTTAAATTGTTATAATAATACAAAAAAAAATACTGTTTTTACTGTATTTTTGCTCAAATAAATGCAGGCTTCTTGAGCATACAAGACTACTCTTAAAAAAAAAAAAATACCTTTTTCTTACCGACCCCTAACATTTGATTAGTAGTGAATTATATTATATTAGTATTGTACTACATTAGTAGTGTATTGTATTATATTAAACCTAATAGTACTGGTGCTAAATAAGATTTTCTAGAGCCACTTTCTATTTGCCTGGTTTTGTACTGGTGGCAACTAACAAATACATTTTTGCACTGGATGTAAAATAAGAACATGCACCTTTAAGAATCTGATCCACTTGGTCCTCGAATGTGACGGAATTTCTCCTCTTATTGGCAGCACAGTGGGCTGAGTGGGAGGGCTCTGAGGTGTAGCTGTCCAACAGCATGACGTCTGTAGCTAGAGGGTAAATCACAGCAGGCATCTTTCAATCAAATATCAGTTTTAACACTGCTCAACACCACCCACCCACCCACACCAGTCTGGACACTGTGGGAGAGCCGCTGAGCAGTGCCGTCTGTCTGTTATGCCATACTCATGGGCTCTGTGTTTCCTCAAATGGCACACCCTGATAACAACAGTCTGCAAGCCAATAAACCACCTCTGCTGACTGCTAAGAGCTGTGGGGGTTGATTCTGTTTGCTTTCCTTGTATTCAAAGAGGTAAGGATGCAGCAGTCTTAAAATCATGGCCTATACTGACAAACAATGATATTAAAATTCAATTTAGTTTGTCAATGTAAATTAAAACACTAAAAACTAAAATTAGTCATTTTAAACAAGTGAATTTAGTCATCACAACCTTACAATTTATAGTATGAAACATTGATATTTATATTGAGGTTTGCTAAAAATTACACTTAACAGTTACTAAATTATTAGTGTTTTTAGAGAGCAACTTTAAGCAAGCATTAGAGGATGGCAAATTCAAATGTAAAAATGGGAGAAAACAGCATACGCAATTAAATAACCAATAACAGCTGATATTGATCAATATATCACCAATATCATCCAAGATGGTACTAGTATATTGTGCATTCCTGCTAAAAAAGATATTATTACAGAACCAAAAGGGTATTTAATAATTTTTTTAAAGGCAAAGTTCACTCAAAAATGAAAACTGCCTGCATTTACTCACCCTCACCGAAATTCATTTGAGTATTTTTCAAGAAAAAGTAAAAAGGAGATTTTTGTTTAGATAAAAATATTGTGCAGCTCTCTTCCATAAAACAAAACTTGGAGGCAATGGATGATATTGAGATTCAAAAGTAAAAAAAAAAAACCCTGTATCACAAAAATGTTTTTACTGTTCATTCATTATATGAGTCTTTTGATTTTGTGTGAGGAATAGGCTTTAAGTTATTTAGGTTGTTATTGACTGAAGGCCTTCTAGTTTGTTGTAACTCTCAAATCTGATTCATTTTGCAAATATTTAAACTGGTGCACGGTCACTAATGTCAAACCGTATTTGTTGCATGACTTACAGCTGAATGCAACACATCAGTTTATGCAGAAGTGAGAATGAGATTCAAGAACTACAACGAAAGAGAAGATTTTCAGTGAGTAGCGACATGAATTTTGGCCTGTTCCTCATACAAAATTGATCTAGTGTGGCTTCAGAAGACTTGAAATACAGCCCACAAGTGGAATGGACTATTTTTGTGTTACTTACATGGTGCTTTTTTAAAACAGGAATTGTCCCTAAAAGACATTATGCTAAAATACCTGCTTTTTTGTTCCACAGAAGAAAGGAAGTCATCAGGTTTGGGACAATGTGATGGTAAGTAAATGATGACAACTTTCATCGTTGGATGAATTATTCCCTTAAATTGTTTTAAATTGATGTGTTATAAACAGCAGAAGGTCTACCTGAGTCCTGGGTGTAACTGAAGCCAGTGTCTCCCGTGCTGCTTCCACGGCCCAGGAGCTGCCCACCACCCACTAACATGGCCGTCAGGTGAGGAGACATTCCTAAATCTGTTAAACAACAAAGATCCTCAGACATCTCATCCAAACATTAGATTGCGAAGAATCCCAGGACACAAATAACAGCAGCAGCAGGCTCACCCGTTATCCGGTTAGAGATGCTAAAGAGACGAGAGGTCCGGTGCCGTATAACAAAAGACTCTCTGTAGTAGCGGTCGCCAAAGCACATTCCCAACAGCTCCTTACGTACGGTCTTATTCCACAGCCCATAAATAAGTGGATGACACACAGCACTAGTGAAGGACAGCCAGGAGACCAGCGTCTCTATCTGTGAAGAAACACTGTCTTTACCCCACAGTGCTTCAGTGCTGATAACTACCACATACGGACCCCAAGTGGTCAGAAACGTCCCCAGAACCACCAGAATGGTGACGAAGGCCTTGCATTGGCTCCCAGAGTAGACCAGGCTCTTGCGGCTTCCACTAGAAGATGTGGACGTATTGGAGTTCTTGCGACCATTCTTCTGAGAACTGGACTCCTCTTGAGGCACCACCACGCTACCGCAGTAAACCTTGCGAGCTTTGATGCGGGCCACACGGAAGATGAAGCCATAGCAGATCAGCATGGCCGCCAGTGGCAGAAGGCAGCACCACGTAACCCAGAAGGCAGTATAGCTGATGTCCTTGTGCCAAGCCACTGTACAGGTCCACTTGAAGCGGTCAAACTCAAAGGCGGACCAACCGAAAAGTGGCGGCAGGCATCCGACCAGGGAGTGGAGCCACACATAAACGATGGCGACCACAGCTCGGTTTCCCGTGATTTTCATGGGGTAGATCATGGGATATAAAACGGCATAGTACCTAGAATGAGACAGACATTGATATAAATCAGATACAGTTCAATCATTCCCTCATGAGAGACACATGACTAGCCAATGGAAAGACAAGGGGGTCTTTCTCTAAGATTCTCAAGCTGCCAGAAATAAAGTAGAGTTTGGTTTCTAGGTTTGTGTACTGATAAAGCTAAATAGGTCTGGTATTTTTCAGTGTGCATCTTGTTCATAAAAACAGTGGATCTGTTCAAGCAAGACAGGACTTAAATGTCATGGTGAACTACAGGCTTTAAGAAATACAGTATGGCCATTGATTACAGCAGTCAAAAAATGTTTTGCCAAGAATTGTTCTTGAATTAACTTGAATTTGAGATTTCATAATAATACAACAATTGACTGAACAGCAAGTATATTTACTTACGGGTCAATCACATGACACTAACTTTTTGTATCTGTCTGTCTATGAATTTATTTAAAAACACATTAAAATGCAATTTTTAATTTCTGTATTGGATTTTCTCTTAATATTTAATGTAAAGTTTGTCCACCAACTCAGACTCACACAGTCCAACCAAAATGCAGAAAAAATTAAAACAGGAAATTATATGACAGAGAGGACCCCTGCAAACCTTTATGATCTTGTCAAGGTCAATTAATATTTTAAAATATCTAATAATTTTAACATTGTAACACTTTTTGGACACTGCAAGATTAGTTCAGGCTGTAAAATGTCATGTGGTGTGACTTTTATTAGTTATTATATTATGAATAAATGATTCATATTTGTAAAAAAAAAAGAAAAAAAAAGATATTTTTAAAATGTAAAAGTACAATATTAAGATCTGTACACTTGCATGTATATGGAAAAACGTTATCACTTTTTAGAGTTATTAAATTTAAACTTCTTTGACACGAGAAGTTTGCTCCATTTCTTTATCATGAACACTTCTATTAACCCTTATTTACAAGGATTCCTCAAACTGTAGGATATGCTAACATAACGACTGACCTGTCAATGGCAATGGCTCCCAGTGTAAGCATGCTGGATGAGCTGACGAGCAGATGGAGCAGTGCTGTGAAGTTACACCACACCACTCCAAACATCCAATCCCGACGCACCGAGCTGGCCGCAACGAAGGGCAGCGTTAGGACAGACAGCAGCAAATTCGACAAAGTCAGGCTGAAGACAAACTTGTTACTGGGTGTCAGTAAGTAGGGCTTCTTATATAGGGTCACCACAATGACCAGATTCCCCAGACATCCCAGTATGGCTATGATGATGATAGAGACAGACTCCAGGACCACAAGCCCGTCGTCATCCAGGCCGTTAGTGGAGTTGGCCACCGCTGTCCCATTCTTAGAGCTGTTCATTATGGGAGGCTGCTGGGTACCCAGGACTGGACAGACATGTTGACAAACTACAAGATATGAGAGGAAAAGCAGTCTGATCAAAGCTGTCTGGAACTTCTAAATGCTACAAGATGAAGAAATGATCTGGTGTGGTGGGTTCATTCAAGGGTGTCCTGTAAAGCACTACAAAGCTGTAAAGCTGATTTTGTTTGTACAATACATTGTACAAATGTGGATTACGCACATTCTTACAATACGCTGTTTGTTAAGAACTGGGCTGTACTGTGAAAAACTCTAGTCTGAAGAGACTGTGCTCAGATTTCAAAATAAGACTTCTACCAATTTAGAATCACATGATGTAAATGAAATATGTTTCACAACTAAATGCACACAAAATATGCAAGCTTTACTTCAGGTTAGAAGGCTTACTGCAGACAACATTAAGTTTACAATAATAAGATAATCAGAAATCATTATATAAAATATGAAAAACAATGACGACAATAATAGTAAACAAACAAATAAATAAAAATCAGAACAAATGTTTAGACACGTAAGCCACACTTATTAATATATATATGTATATGTATATATCACTGCATTAGATAACATATACATAAAATATTAACTCTCAGTATTATTATAAAATAACACTCAAAATAACACTCTACAGACAAGTATATCACATAGGGAAAAACTTACTGCAGATGCATTTAAGTTGAAATCTAATGCAAAGAATTCCATATAGTTTATGTGCAGCTTAAATATCCAAATGCGTTTGGGGCCACTGAATGTGGATCATCTGTCATGCCTCTTCAATAAATCGTTCACCATGATGCACGTCCAATGAACGCACAGCACAGCAATGTGATCAGCTAGCGGAGAGAGCGAAGCGCACGCAGATTCTCTCTATTTTTCCAACAACAGCGATATTTTGCATTGCACAAAAATGTGTTTCCGACCATTTCGATTCAAAATTGCATAGTTTATCCTAATGCAATGATAGATGCATGGATAACGTACCAGTTTTCCAGGCCAGGCGATATCCCGCTGTAGTCCAGCACTGGTAACTTTCTCCGGCTGGCTTTGTTAGTCTGCGACGAATAACTTTAGTCCAAAAACTTTCTCACCTCCTGCAAGATGCCGAGTTTGTTTTCTCACGCTTTTTCGGAACAAACACGCTTCCCGGAGACGCATGCTCGAAGTTTCAACGCAGTTACAAAGTATTAAATGATCCGGGGATGTTCATTTGTTGCGGCTGCTGCGGGCGGCGGTGAATAAAGAGGCACTGCTGACGTCACAATGGCGTCCTTTTGAAAACTTCCCTTCATCCCGACTGAAGACAGTCCAGAGGGTCTCACTCTCAGACTGCATGGTCTGCTCTGCGATGTTCTCGTATTTGCAAAAATCGTTTTGTATTTTTTTTTATGTCTGTGTTCCACCAAAAAGATCTACACATGTTAAAATTAACAGTGAGATTTATCTATGCTTAAAACAACAGCAAAATAATTTGACATATCTATCTATCTGTCTATCTAGCTGTCTATCTGTCTGTCTGTCTGTCTAATATTACCTAAGCATAAAAGTAGGCATAAAAACTTACCATTAAATCATTTGAAGTCATCTTGTGGCCCCATTTGCTGAGGTCCTCTACTGCTGTTTCTTGACTGTGTAAAATGTACAACTAACACTAATTTAAAGAAAATATTTTGTTTGCTCAATTTAGGTAAATAAAAAATCTAAAAATGAATGATGTTCTGGAACATAGATTGAAATATTGTAACCGATTATGAGAAAGGGGAAACTCTTGACAGTGTTTTTATACAGCAGTTAAAACACATGCGTTATTTTGCATTCGGTGTGTGTGTTGGGCTGACCCAGAGCGAGCAGACATTAATTCAACACTAGGTGGTATATGCGTGCTGTAAACTGTGGGAACACATTTAAAAATGTCTGCATTCATCCACCTCATATTTTGGGAAATATTGAATTAAATTATTTAGATGCGCTTTTTTAAAAAGAGATTCAGCGTTTGTTTAATATATTTAATTACAACACATAAAATATAGATTTAAAAACTATTGTCATATCAGAGAAAGGACAGTGTTCATTCAAAATCACAACCAAGCAGCTCAATCCTCATAGTGATGGACTTCTGCCATTGTTTTGGAATAATCCGGATGAATTTGGAAAATATTGGTGGGTAGATGTAGTTCTTTACTTGGCCATTGTTATCTGTGTTGCCTTGAAATGTCTGTGAAAATAAAAGAAAACACTTTTTCTCAATCCTAAAACACAAAACACTGTGGTTAGATGTGTGCAAAAACTTGTTCTAATCCCAAAAAGTGAGACCACTTACCTTTTGTTCATAATCCTCATCATCCGTGTACTTTGTCCATCTGCTGCCATCTTCACTGTACTCCAGAGAATATGCTGTCACAAACATCTCATTGCCTAACGATTTGGCCCCCTGTGTTATAATCCCAGTTATCTTCTTTATATCCTTGAGTTCCACCTGGATCCATGGCTGAATGTCATTGTTCTGTAAATTGCAAACAGTTTATTGAGGCTTGAGGTTTGAAGTGTAGCAAATACCTTTAAGGGTTTCATTTATGAGGTATATCTTAGTTACCTTGGCTTGCCATGCATTGACGGTCCCATATTTATTTAAGCGTGCATACCAAGGATGCCACTGGCCAGAGTACCAACTGGAGGCCACAGAACTGGCAGTGATTTGAGCATCTTTAATGAGGCCACTTTCCATTCCCAATGGCACAGAGCAACCTGCCAGCACAATGAGGAGGATTAGTACAATTGAGCTGAACTTTATTGTGTCTTATAAGGCAGTATGAGAAAAATCTGTACAATTTTTGTCCATACCATCAAGCTCACAGCCATAGTACTCCAAACGGACAGTTGGGTAGTTGTAAGAATGTAAAGGATACAGCCTCACGTATCGACCAATCAGAGGTGGGAAAAATATATTTTCCTTCACGTAATAAGCTTCGCTGTTTCCTTCAAAAGTCTGTTGGGCATTGGAAAACACAGTGCAGATCTTATGGGCTGTACACAGAATGTTTTCATTTTGTTTAAAAAGAATGAAATATCCCTAGGCATGTTTAAACAATTAATTTGATGCAGTGTCTTGGTACAAAAAGATGTCAGTCTAGTGCAGTGCTTCTCAACCAATGTCTGCACCAATGTTCAAATGTCCCCCAGCCCTAGTTTTGGATTTTAATCAATGGGCACTTCTAGATTCTGTAAATTAAACTAAAATAATTATAATTAAAATTAAAATAATACAATTTCAGCATATCATAAGTTTTAGTAGATGCATGTTTTTCTTGACACTTAAGGTTGTTTGTGATTTACTGAATAAAGATTAAGGATACAGATTTTTGAAAATATTTTTTACTTGCAATTTGTTCCCCCAATTTTTTTTTTTTTTTTTTTTTTTTTTGAGAGCTTGACATAACTAGTAAATGTAATGTATATTCATTATACAAATGCCCATGGTGTTAGATGAGTTTCTATTAATTTGTGTGAGGTCTAGATATACTACATTAAACAGGCAGTCTGGGTTTTCCAAGACTGTGGGAATCCTGGTTTGTCAAAGGAAGCAAACTGTTGTTGAGGAGGTAAATTAAAATGATAAATATCTTGGTTTTTAGTTGTTTTAGCTTGTGTTTTCTCATTTTAAATAATTTGAAGTTGTCTTAAGGCAAGTTTGCTGAGGCCCCCCGTTTGAGAACCATTGGTCTCTGCATGTTAACATAGAAAAACAACTCAAATGCGGTGCAGTGTAATGTTGTGAACAAACCCTTATGCCGAAATGTACATTCACTTTATAACCACACAGAAATAGTCACTTGCCTTTCTGACGGTATCACTGTCTCCCTTGTAGAAAATCCACTTCTTTTTGTCTGTGCTGTAGGAAATGGTGTAGTTCAGCACAAAATTATGTTTTAAGAATTGCTTGGCTCCCTGTGTGGCAACTTTGCTAATCACTACCGGCCTCTGGAAGTCCACCTGGAATACAGGATACAGCCTCTTCAAGTAACTAGTCATTAGCATTTCTTTATTTATGGGCTAATTATCTGCACACCATTATGAGTGGTTACCTGAATGTGCTGTCCTGTCTTTGTCGTACTCCATGCATTGTATTTCCCTGTATTATGTAGTCTGGCCAAATGAGGATACCATTGTCCTTAAAAACAGTTTTAAATGTGTTAATAATGTGACCCTGACTATGCTACATAAAAAGCTATACTTTCAAATCCTACCTCTAGAGTCAGATGCTGATATGTGTTCATCTTTTACAGTTCCAGAGTTGAGACCAAGAGGATGATCACAGACTGCAAAACAGACCAGGTAAGATTTTAAGACCTGACAGAATCAACTGTTTTCCTGTAATAAGATCAGCATGATAAATTACTGTATGTGATACCGTTATCTAACACAAGGAATAACGTCTGCATTCCCCTCTGCTGTGAGAGTCCAACTTCAGACTCCAGTTGCCAGAGACCAGGCTTTGAAGGCAACATTTCCAGTGTGGCAAATCCACCTAAATGATGGGATCTGAGTGTGAATGGCCTTTCTAGATCATCTAGGTAAGTAAGTATCTTCTAACACCACTACAAACCTGGTAAAAGTGGGTAAACACCCTGACGGTGGTCCTTTAATTCCTTATTTATGAACGTTTGACCATGGAAATGGACACTGTGGAGGTCTTTAGGAGAGCCCATGTTGATCAGATGCCACTTCACTAGCTGATTTGTGTACATTCGTAGTCCTTTGAGACTGTAGATAATACCATTGATAGCTGACAAAAAAAAAAAAAAAAACATATATATATATAAATTTGTCAAGTAAGTTTATGTAAAGCAATATTTTTAATGGTCTCAATACTTGCTTCAATTTATTTAGTTTTAATCCAATGATAATGACTGTAGTATAAATACCCCATTATAATTAAAATGATGGAAATAAAAAAAGCTAAAGATAAACAGTTTTCTTACCGTCAAACTTTAAATTATTTTTAAAATTTGGATCCATGACTGCTCTTTTGTTTTTCCTTTCAATTCTCTCCCGATTCTCCTCATAGTACCAGCTCTTATTCTCATCAAATGTCATAAAGAGCAAGACAAACTCTCTTCTGTCCAGAGACTTTTTATCCAGTGTAGCCTTCCTGCACACCAGAAGCGGTCCAATCAGCCCAGAGTTTATATCTCTCTCCTACGCAAGAAAGCAATTCAATTGTAATTGAAAATTAATAATAGTTATTTGACACTAGATTTTATTCAAATTAACTAACAGTACATTTACTATATGGACAGCCCTCATGGAGGAATCTTTAGTTAAGTGGAAAATTAAGAAGCATTCATGCTTACAGGATTCACTGCAGAGTAGTAAGTCCATGTTCGACAGTCAGATTCATTATTTTGAGGTCCAGATTTGGAATTTATAGTCCACATGTAGATAAACGTGCTGTTGGGTTGTACAGCATCATCCTGTTTGTACCAGTATGGTGACTGATCATCATAACTCAGGCCTTCCATTTGTTTTAAGTACTTAACTCCATTTGCATGCAAAGAGTAAGGACGACTGGCAAGGTTCCTGAAAAATACCTAGCACGAAAAACAGGAATGTAATTGTTTATGTTTTTTTTCCATGTGATTTGCTTCTAATTTTCATTTGTGCATTAGTATGTTCACATATTCAGTGGTGTACCATAACAGTCTGATCAACTTCAGCTTTAATGACCGGACCCAGAATTCCCAGGTGTTCATCCATTTCCCCTCGGATGTCTCGGATACTAAAGGTGCTGTCCAGGTACTTTCTGAATACCGCTTTTTTGAAAGATGTGGGCCTCTCGTTTTGAGATGATTTATCAAGCCTCCTTTGCAAACATAAAAGTGATTTCACAAATGAGTTATACTCTTTTAGATTAATATATTCATGCTTTTTATTTCTAGAATTGCAAAATTTGGATTATTTGAAATACATGATGCCAACAGTACCTCTGCCCATAACCAGCATAATCCCATTCTTCCTCTTCAACTGAGATGAAAAAAGTTCTGGTATTCTTGTCTCCAGCAATTTTTAAGAAATGCTGGGATGTTGCATCAAGCACTGGGCTTTGCACATCTGCTGTTTTGCTGTAAGGGTCTTTGTACTCTACATATTCATATTCTTCCGGGTGATCAACCATACCATCAAAATCTTCACTCTGCTCATGTTTTGGAACATATAACTCATAATCATTGAAATCGTATCTTGGCACTCCTATGACGATGGATTTCCCCATCAGGTCATCCTCGCTGCTTCCCCTTGGGGTCATCCAAGAAGATCCAAAACCTCTTGGAGAAAAACCCTTTGGAGAAACATCAGAACGTGGCTGTGGCTTATACTCTTTCCTTTTCTTCGTCTTCATGCCATATCCCTTTCTCGGCTTTATCCTCTGGTGAACTACTTTTTTTTTCTTTTCAGTCTTTGGTTTATTTGAATTTGCTGCAGTCTTGTCTGAGATGTATTTGTTCATGTGATCTGGGATTTCCATATGAACCAGTTCATGTTTGCCTTCATAACCCCAGTGCTCTTCTTTTGGATCGAGACGAGATGTGAGTATGGCCTCACTGTGATTGTTCTTCAGATAGATGACTACTTCCTCTTCACTTTCGCTTTCTGAGCCGTTTTTCATGGATGAAACATTGAAAGGGCCAAGAGAAAAGGACATATTCTCCGTACTGTCTGAAGAAAAGAGCTCTGATGCATTTCTCAAAATTTCACTGTGAGATTTCATTGTAAAATTAGTGGGTGATGTGTTGTTCTCTGTTATTTCAGATTCAAGGCCGAGACTGAAATCAGACAAAGTTGCATTTGAAGATTCAGACTCGTTGCTTTGCAAAGTGCTGTTTCTCAAAGGCGAAGACAAACTGAGATTAAAAATGCTCTCAGTTTCAGAATTTATCTGCGAAAACATCTCACTGGTGTAATTCACCTTTGTGCTGTTGAGTTCTTGAATCCTTGTTGTGTTTTTAGTTAATTCACCAATCTCCTCTGGTGTGTCTATTGGTGCGACATTATATTCTACTGCAGTCTTATAATCTGTTGAAACTTCCAAGGGATGACCACCATCCAGAAGCACAAAATCCTCTTCAGTTTGTGTCTCTGAGCTGTTGGAGAGAGAATCAGGACTAGGCATGTGGTATATGAAGACGGGACCCGAACTATCACGGTCACCATCCGCTAAGTCAATGTTATTTTTAGTGTTTGCCTCTTCTTGAATTACTGTTTTGTTTACTAAGGTTTGTTTTGAAAGCAAGAGGTTTGATTCAGAAGAATTTAGAGATGGACTGTTATCTTCCATGGTAATGTTTCTGTCACCAGCTGGAGCATCAGATGAAGTGATACTGGTATTGGGGAAAATGTGTATTTCATTCATTGTGTGGGTGATGTTGGTTTCTACAAGAGTAATATAAGCAGAGACACTGTCTGTCTCTAATGATGAACTGCTGTTTTCTACTATGTTGGTATTTATTTCAATATCCAGAGTAACATTTGTGGAGACACTTTCCATTTCATTCACTGGCTTTGTTGGTACACTGCGGACTTTTCTTTCTACAACTGGAAAATGTGAGATAATACTGTCCGTGTCATTGTTTGACATGGCCTCTGGTTTGGAATCAAAAATGCTTGTCATGTCTAGCAATGCCTCTTCTGTGCTTTCATTCAAGACTTTATTTGAAGATTGTCTCTTGTCCAAACCAGCTTCCTCAGCTGATAAACCATGAATCTGATTGAAAGATCTGAATGTAGTATTGTGTGATTTGTCCAACTCGGCTGGACTTTTTGTCTCAATAGTCGGCAAAAAATCATCATCAATATCTAGTATCGAAAAGTCAATTTGCTCAACGTCATCTTTAAAGTTTTTGAACGTCCTCAAGCCAAATTCTTCTGCATAGATTTCAGTGTCCTCATCAACCACAATAGGTTTTATTTGTTTTGGTTCCTCTTTTTTAATTTCACTGAAGGACGCGGGTTTCCATACAGTGAATTTTTCTGGTTCATAATCATATTCCATTACGTAATCTCTGAAGCATTCAAGGTCCTTGAATTTCACCCTCATCCCTTTAGTGGAATCGTGAGAGTTCAGTGATGCTAAAAGCCAAATACCTATAAAGTGAAGAATGTTACGTTTAAATTCATAGTTTTTTTTTTTTAAAGTGTTTTCTTTGTATAGTCAGTAACAATGTCTTAAAATTCAATGAAATCCATAATAAGTCATTTGGATACTCACCTATATTAAGCATGTTCATAGTGATAGTTTCACCAGTCATGGGAAATAGACTGAGCATATCCTCCTCTCTGTTTTTTAGCTCAAATGAATGGCCATAAAAAGTGGCAGTCTGGATGTAATCTTGTTCACCAACACTTGATACATGCCAGGTCACAATTTCACCATTACAAAATCCCAATTCTTGGCCACTTTCATATACATAGCCATTGATTGCTGTAAAAGTTGATGCAATAAATACACGTACCAAATATCAACAACACAACACTGACATAATAAATATCAGAAAATCACTCACTGTGCATAACGTTGGATTTGTAAAACTCTGGATCATCTCTTTTAACTCTTTTGGGGTCACTGCAGTATGTGTTAATGTTCTCATTATGGTACCAGCTCTTGTTCTCATCAAAGACGGTAAACATTGCATGCTGTTCTTTGTCTGCTTTCAGCTAAAAAAGAGAATTGCCTTCAGTTTCCAAATCCAAGTGAGCTTCTTTTTTTATTATAGGCAGCATGTTAACTATTATACAGTCAAACTTCATGATTGAGTTATTCAAAACACTCTACAAAAGTGGCAACTCCATTAAGTGTTACTCACATTTCGGCTTGTCACTAAGCTAAAATTGTGAAACTTTAAGCACAAAAATATATATACCACTCAAATACTGGTTGAAATAGCATTTATAGATGTGTGAAAAAACATTAATAGATGCATTTTTAATTCAGTAATGCAAATCAAAATAGATGCATGTAGCTGTATTTATCATTTCTGCTGTGCTGGATTTGATTTTTCTCAGTTTTGTCTTATTTGTGAAAAATACATACAATGCTGCCCTATATTTTATGCAAAAAAGGTAGCATATAAGGCACAATTACTTTGCTGCCTACTGTTTGGAACAGCCTTCCAGTAGAGGGTGTTTCAGTGCCTTACACAGTGATATTGTATAGAAATGATTCATTAGTTTCATTTCAATCATTTGAGTCATTTGACTCTGACGTAGTGGTCTAATATATTGCAAATGGAAAGCAGTTACCTGGACATTCTTTTTGTTGAGGGACTGGCTCTTACAGATGAGAAGAGGACCCACAAGACCAGAGGCAATGTCTCGAGGAGTGTCCACTGCACTGTGGTACATCCTGGTCAGACATCTGGGGTCACTGTCTGTTGGTGTATCTTCCTCAGACACACTCCATGTATATGTATAAATCTCACCTGGTTGAATTCCGTGTGTCTGGTTCCCTTTCAAATGAACAGCAATTTTATTTAAATACATTTTCTACCTTTTCATTGATAAAGAACTTTAGAGATTAGGGCTGCAAGATATTGAAAAAAAAAGATATTGGAAAAGACTGAGATTGTGTTATTTTGTATTTTACTGGGATCTATATTGTACATATGTTGGAATACATCAGTTTTTAATCATTAAACCATCTAGCATTTATTTTTGTGGTTTGTAATTATCAAATCACAAAGGCTTTGATTTCAATAAATATGCACTGTTTCAGAATGAAGCATTTACTAGAGTGCAGCTCATAACAGTTTGTTTTCAGTGTATCAGAGCAGTTCGGATCACAGTAAGCGAAACAAACCGCTTTGAGATGCTGAAACAAACACCAGATCATGAGCACAGTACAGCGCTTCTGAAGAATGCAACACGTATATTGCAGCCTTCGTGATTTGATGATTTGATCACACTAAGACATTTTGTGACTTCAGTTTTATTCCAATACATCGTGCAGCCCTACATTAGAGATGTCAGCACATATACGTATCTTTTCATAATGTTGTTTGCTGATTTAAATAAAGATACATATATGAATTGTATGTAGAGTGTAGAATTAATGAAAATGGTATCAAACAAACCTCCTGCAGGATAACTGGCTCCTTCTGCTGCTTTATCAATGGTCAGTCCATGAGGATAGATACTGTACGGACGTGATGCTTTGTTTTTAAAGACAATCTATAGAAACAACATCACAAACATCATGCATCCTGATCAGAAAGATTAAATAACCCAAAAAATAAAATAAAATAGTAATGATTAGTGCTGTGATTATGTGAGAAGCTTTATACCTTTATGACATCTCTGATTTGAGCTCTTATCACTGGCCCGAGAATTCCAAGCTCTTTCTTTCTCTGCTTGTCTTCCGCTCTCTCTTTAAATGTGCCATCTTTATACTGAGTAAATACTGCTTTTTTGTATTTTTTACCTATTCGCTGAGGCCCCTGCTTTAAATATTTAGATCGGAAATCCCTGAGTGGATAAAAGTGAGATAAAACATAAGAATGGAGCTCACACAAAGGCATGCCCTATTGATGAATCACGATGCACATACCCATCCATGTTTTCTGGCATATTTGGAGCATAATCCCAGATGATCTCTTCTGCTGCTATGTAGTAGGTCCACTCTTGGCTTTCTTGTCTCTGTTGGATGGTAAGCCGTCTTTTTGGTGCTGTGTACTCATCACACGTCTTGATATTTAGGTATCCATGCAAACCAGCTGCAAATATGACATCAACATATGACACTGTAATCATTTTTTATAAAGTGCAAACTGTCAGCATTAATAGTGATTCTACAAAGCTATGAAGTAGAGACTGTATATGCTGATGTTTTAAATGAATAATTCATGAAATCTTGTGGTTTCTCTGGCAGTTTTTACCTTCCAAGTGCCTGCTAATGTGAGAGGAAATAAGCCAGCGGCCCGGGTGGATACCAGTCATACTGGCACTAGTGGCAGTTCCACTAATGATGCCAACAGATGAGGTTTTGTGGCCATCATGCAGCAGGACTTGCCCATTGAAGTGTACAGAGAAGAGCTCTGGCTCAGAGCTCATTCCCAGCAGGTGCCAGCTGACTTTGGAGTGGGCACAGATGTCCAGATCTGGAGGACGACAAGGTGGAGTTTTACACCTCAGTAGATTTGCAGAAATTATATGTTAGGTGTGAAAAATATCAAGCCAACCTGGTACAGAGCCATTTGTGTAGCCATTTATAGTGTATTTGACATTGTGAGGCTGTTCAGGGCCCACGGTGCTGTACCAGCTCTTGTTCTCATCAAACACTCCAAACAACAGCATAGCCTCCTGATGGAAATGAATCTGATTTCCGGAGCCGTCTAGGGTGCCTGTGGGACAAGGACACATTAATCATCTAGACAAACAGAGCTGTTTATAGTTGCGTAATTTCTGGGAAATTCAAACTAGTTAGGGTAGCTGAGGAAAGATGTCCCATAAGAATGGTGTACATTTACTACACTGTAACATATTTAAAATGAGTTCAGCATGTACATGATAATGATGCATCATTCAGTGTATTATTTTATTAGGGTAAATAAATAAACTCATTTGCCATTTTTTATTGAATAATAAGTTTTCATCAAAAATCACAGTTTGAATTCCATAATAGGTCTGCAAGGATTCACAGGCAAAGAAATGAGAATTGGAAAAAATGCTCTGTGGTTTGACATTTGAAAGCAAAGAAATCAAGATGATTTGAGATATTAGATATATTATTTTAGATATTTTTGAGAAATGAAGAAATAATGTTATTCAGTAAAATGAAATTATTATTATAAGATACTTTTTTATTTTAGAGTACAGTAGTATTATTACTGGTAAAATATTCCAAAATTGATTTTACTATATAGAGTCTAGGTTTTTACCTTTAGCATGCTAAAGTTTACTGTAAATCCACTTTAAATCCACTTTTCCATTTTAAAGCCTATATTTTAAAAAAATTCATAATCACATTCCACTGGCGCTCTTTTGGCCCAGTTCACTTAAATAAAATACATTTGTTACTTTACAAACATAAATAAATAATGTCCACAAATCCCCCATTAACAAATAGGCTGGATTAATAATAATAGACATAATAATCTGGATTACGTAATCAGATATAAAAAATTAAGTACTTGTACTTAGAATATCACATTTGCATGTTCAAGGTTCTCTGACATTAGTTAATGGTCACATGACACGCAGGTAAACAAATTAAATATTTCATTTTGTTGTTATTGATGTTTGATGTTATTGTGTTATTTTTAAATGGTTTATTTTATAATTTCATTCATTGTTAGCTTTTCATTAAACTCACAAACCCCCTGCAGTTTTTTTATGAACCCCAGTTTGGAAACATTGGCATAATGTAATGTTTACTGTACTTCATGTTGTTAATTACAACAAAATGAATATATTTTCTTACTCTTTATATTTTTATGTCAATATGGTACAAGATTATCAATGTGAAAAATGAGTTTGATGAGATGAGGTCAAAAGTAATCTAAAAGTAATCAAAATTATATTACTTAAAATGTGTATTAACTAGAATTTGTAAGTAATCTACCCATCTCTGCAAACATGTCTAAAATAAAATAAATTCAAAGATCACTATAATCCAATGTAAATAAATAAATAAATAAAGACCGCATATAGTTAACAAATGTTTTGTTCACGTGAAGAGGCATAATAAATAAGAGCATAGCCATTCAGTAAATGTGTTGAGATGAGATTTAGTGGTCTAAATGGAAAATGAAATGTGGGCATCATAACCCATCTAAGCATAAATATAATAATCATCACAGGATCTTGTTTCTACCTCACATACCTTTCTTGCAGATCAGCATTGTGCCTATTAACCCTGTATTGTAGTCCTTGACTATGTCAAAGTGGGAAAGGTATGTGTAGGTGATGCATGGGGGGTCCTCAGCCGTAGGGGTCACCTCAGACGTCACCTCCCATTGGTATGTGTGCTCTTGGCCGGGTAAAATTATGTCATCTTCTTTCTCATAGAGTGACGTGTTGTCAAAGTATAAAGATCCTAATGGGAACATTAGCAGTGTGAGAAGGATGCAGCTTCAGATGGTGTTTATTACAATGAAACCAACATCCGTTTATCTTGGGGGAAAAAAAAAGATATTGCATTTAGAAAAAAAAATGAGGATAGTGTATCTGTAAATATTTGTCAGAGACTCGCTGCTTTGGACTTAGGTACAGCCTGTGGTTAATTTGTATCTTGGGTTAACATTTCCAAAGAAATCAAACACAGATGTTTGTGTTACGCAAAGTGTTTACTCAGCTAAATGATGAGCACTAAAATAATCCATAATGTCCTCTAAACAGCATTCCTCTAGAAATGTATCTGTCTGAAATGTATCTTTCATAGCACAGTGTGTATTTTTTACTTTGTTACTAGTGTGCTGTATGTTACAACTCTCTTGCGTCACTCATACTGTTACCGCAATCACATCAGAACACACACCCTCTGACTGCTTCCCGTAAGCAATGCCATGTGGGTGGATGCTGCAGGGATGATCTGCCATGTTCTTGAACGTGACAATGATTGTGTCACCCTCTTGTCCTCGCAATGTTGGCCCAAGTAACCCTAGAACATTAGTTTTGAATAATCATGATTTAAAAGTTAATGTAATAGTAATGCATAATAACTAATGGATTTTAATGTTAAACAAAGACATCATCTTTGGTATTCAAAATACCTGAGGACAAGGGATGTGGTTTAGCCTGTGTGAATCCCTCATTGTACTCCCTGTATACGACCTTTTTATATGATGGTCCAGTCCTGGAATACAACAACAACCATCAATAAATACATCTCTTAGATGAGCAAATAATAAAAAACAAACACAACAACTCCCATTTGTGTGAAAATGCAGTTTTATTTTTGTATCAAATACTGGTTTTATATTTTCCTTTTGATTTCCCTTTAATTTAAAGTTATAGTAATTTAGTTGTTTTTTGTCATTTTTTAAAAATTTGATATAGTTTTATTAATTATTAACTCAGTTTTAGTTTTCATTATTTTAGTACGTTAAGTTAAACTAAATGCGACTGAGAAATGTTACCTTGGCAACTAGCCAAAATAAAATAAGTTTAAGTTTTTAAATATTTTATTTCAGTTAATTTGATTTTATTTCAAGAAACAAAAATGTTTTTGTTGTTGTTGTTTTGGTTTCATTTTACTATAATGGTGAAATATTTATACAATTTGAATAAAGTCTTGGCAATTGGTCTTAGATATACTATATATTATTTTAACAAACTTTACAGTATAGTTTCTTGGTGCTGGTTTAACATTTTGTTTATTTAGGGTTACTTGTATTTCATATAAAATATCTTTGTCACATGTACTAATGTTTCCTTACTCATGAAATTGCTTTAATTTAAAATATTTTCTTTGAATGCTATTTCTTGTCAGTTAATAAACTGTTTTAGTACATATGTGTAATTATTTGTTACATTTATACAATAGTGAATGACTTTATCTGTGATATAGCCTACAAGAACCAAACAAACAAAAGGCAAACTGAATCAATTTAAACCCTAACAAATAATGATCTTTTTCATACCTTTGCTGTCCAGCAGATGTGTAGTCCCAGTTAATATTAACAGCTGCAATGTAATAGCGTCTCTCCACAGCTGTGGCACAATTGCACAGGAATGCCAGAAGGGCCAAACCGCACGGGGCCCCTGGCCAGGAGCAGAGTTTCATATCTGACAATGAAACTCCAGGTAGAACGGTCTGTTCTGGAGTGCAGGGAAATCTGAACATTCAGAGAAATGGCAGTGAGCTTTATCTCCCCCCACCTCCCTGTTGCACACATGTTTAAACACTGCGTTCAAGGGAAGTGCACTATCATTATCAAAAAAACTGAAACTTCTTGTTTTTATTTAGTCATTAGTACTCTAAGGCTTTTTGAACATGTAAAACCTTTTCATTATTGTGAGCAAATATTTTGTTTACAAGAATGGAAAACACCAAGTTACCATATTAACATATTTGCCAGTTCACTCCTTTCCATTGGAAACAAATGCTAGTTAGTGTCATAATGCTGTCAACTTAACTGTTATCTGCACAAAATGAAGAGGTTCTCCACCATGTTTCACCAACATCAATGTAGCCTAAGTGTTATTCTATTACTATAAATGTGATAATCATGAATCTGAAATAAATGAATATGGGTTTCAGTTTGTAAGAAATGTCCTCATTACACTTTTCTGCTCTGGACAGCAATGTCATTATAAGGATTTACTCATAATCCCAATGATTTCCTTTGAATAGTTTCTTCATTCATTGCTTGTTTACAGTGTACAAGTTTAAAAGTGAGTAAAAGTCTGTGCATTTAAAGATTAAACAGGTACAGTCTGGACCTTGTTTAACACTTCCACCATAGCCATAGACCATCCGTCATATAATTACATTAAAAAAACAAAAATTTGTTATTACAAACTGAGATTTATGTAATATTGCACATGACTCATGACCACATTTCCCTTAGAAGTGTCTGTTGGGCAGAGAATTTCCTAACAAAACATCCTCATTACATTTTCCAGACAGATGCCAAGAAACAAAGTCCAGACAAGTATGGAAAACACGTTAAAACAATAAAATGAACATTAAACATTACATACTGTTCAACATTAAACACACTTTAAAATGTAAAACACACATCATGCATTTAAATGAATGTTGAAAGTGACTGGAAAATGTTTACAACTGCTCATTTTAGGCATTGCCATTTTAAAAGAAAGCACTCAATTATTCAGTCATACATAAGCTTATACTTAAAAATACTATATTTACAACCCTAAAGTAGCCTATAAAAAAATACACTTAAACTTTTTTTCTTGTAGGCTAACTTTACACTGTTTGTTCTTCTGAACACATTCAAACAGTTTATTCCTTACCCAACAAACAACAAACAAATAGTTGCGACTTTTACATTCAAATTTACATTAATTTTTACATGTATTCTAGCTATGCGGGGAAATTTACTATTCCATCTGTGACTAAGGAGTATTTTAATATTCATTAGCCAGCCACGCCTTCACCTTTGGAATCCTACCAATGAACGTCAGTGTGATCTAATTAATATTAATGAGCAAAACGCGTTGCCCTGCAACGTTAAACCAGACGGTGACGTAGCTTCATTATACGCATGCGCAAAGACGCGGAAGCAGTGGGCAGGTTGTTAGTTCGAGTGAGAACATATGGGTAGGTAAATAAAGCACCGAATATATCTATTTGTGCTTTATCACCACATTCATATTATAATAGACACATTGTGAATATCCTGTCGTTGAACTGGAAGATGCACTTCTTTATTACTGCGTCGGGAACATCATAACAATCACTCTGAATCCCACACCACTGTAAATCTCATAATCATTTTACTTTCTAGTGTATCTAGTGGTTGCAAATGATTTAGCATCAGTGTTTCTTTTACATTCAGAATGTATTTAGACTATTTCTGTCATTTCTTTTTCATCTATACATTTTTTGTAGTTTGATGTTTAACAGTGCTGTACTAAAAGATGTAATATTTAATTGCCTTCACAAAAGACAGAATGTTCATGTTCTTTTCATTCTGAGCTGTCTGTAAACACTGAAACACTATAGTCATCCCTCATGACTTCATATCTGCATGTTTTATTGGTTAGCTCATCATTTGTGCTTGTGAGTCATGTTGAAAACAAAGCGTTAGATACAGAAGGTGCCACTTCTTGACAAAGTTGTATTTGAGGAGTGCTGGAGAGACCAGTTTATTATTTGATTTCTTATTTTGTGAAAACATTTTTTTATTGGTGATTGATATGATTGTCTGATGTTTTCTCAGTGATCCTGTTTGTTCTCCTATGAAGAGCTCACGTTTTCCATAATGGCCCCATCCTCGTCCTCTACTTTATGCCGTTGCTGCTGTCCTTGTTCACGTCTGTGCTCAAGATCTTCAGCCTACACTTTGGTTCTGGGTCTGGGTTTTGTCACCTTGGGAACCAGTCGCATCCTATTACTAAAATTTTCAGCCAATGAAGGTAACATAATATTACACCACCATAGAGCAACTTAATGTATCATTCCTTACCACCAATAGTTTACTTTTTGCAATGTGCAACTAATTTTTTTCTTACCTACAGAAAACAAATATGACTTTCTTCCTGCATCTGTGAATTTATTGGCAGAGGCTATCAAACTAGTATTTTGTTTAGTGATGTCAGTACGGGTGGTCATTCGAGGTGAGTCAGATTCATTGTCCCAAAATTACTTTCTCAAACCATACTCATTAACATAGTGTATATACAGTCTTTTGAATTGTGATATATGTTGGAATTTCAGCTTACAGTACGTTATTTGTTATTGGACCACAACCATTGCTTTTGTTTTCCAGAGGGCCGCTCTTATAAAGATTTGGGATGTTCATCTGGTGCCTCTTTTCTCAGTTACCTGAAATGGTCCGTTCCCGCATTCCTCTACTTCCTTGATAACCTCATAATCTTCTATGTGATGACCTATCTGCAACCTGTACGTTGAATTATTAAAATTTTATAGTTATGGATAAATATTAGTGGGAAAGTAACTCTTTGCATTTAATATTTTATGCAAAAATATTTTAGTAATTAAATTAATACATAAATATATATATATATATATATATATATATATATATATATGCTCAATGTTAATAATTATGTTAAAAACAGTTGTGCAGCTTAATATTTTTGTGGAAATCATAATACATTCTTCGATGACTAGAAAGTTTTTTTTTTTTTTTTAAAGTTTATTTGAAATAGACGTCTTTTGTAACATTATAAGTGCATTTATCACTTTTGATCAACTTTCAGAGTAAAATTATTTCCTTCAAAATTATTTCCTTCAAAGAAAAAATTGTATTGACCCCAAACTTATGAACAATAACAACATTCATATTTTTCTCATGTTTTAATAGGCCATGGCAGTTATGTTTTCCAACATTGTAATTTTTACAACAGCCATTCTTTTCCGTGTTGTTCTGAAGTAAGTACCATCATTTCTTGATAACTGTATTTTTTTTTTTTATCTGTTACTGACTTTCCATCTTTTGACCTGCAGGAGGCGCCTGTCTTGGGTGCAGTGGGCATCTTTGATCATTTTGTTCCTGTCCATTGTGTCGTTGACGACTGGCAGTGGTGACCAGCATGCCATTGCTGTACATGGCATCCACCCAGCCCACATTTCCATCCCTTCCAACAGCTGTCTAAAATACGCCCATCCCGAGCCAGAGCATCAGAACCATAATGAAACATACTGGAAACGTGAACTGTGGGACAGCCAGCTCATCCACAAGCTGAACAGCTTCGGCCTGGGTTACGTCCTGCTGCTGCTGCAGTGCTTCATCTCTGCACTGGCCAACATCTACAATGAGAAGATCCTCAAGGAGGGGGAGCAGCTAGTGGAGAGCATCTTCATCCAGAATAGCAAGCTGTACATGTTTGGTTTGATTTTCAACAGCCTCACGCTGCTTCTGCACACTGACTACCGTGAACTGATGCTACACTGTGGCCTCCTCTACGGACACAACATCTTCTCCATCACACTGGTCTTCGTCACAGCCGCCCTAGGCCTGTCGGTGGCCTTCATTCTCAAGTTCCGTGATAACATGTTCCACGTGCTTACGGGCCAGATCACCACAGTCATCGTCACTGCGCTCTCTCTCTTCCTATTTGACTTTCGTCCATCGATGGATTTCTTCCTGCAGGCACCTGTTGTACTGCTAGCCATCTTTATTTACCACAGCAGCAAACTGAAGGATCCAGAGTACGCGCTACAGCAGGAGAGGCTCAGGGTCATCAATGGCGAGGTGTTTGAGAGGTCAAGAGGGGTAAGAGTCATTTTGAAAGATTCTAAAAGATTTAAAAAGGTCCCTTTGTATCTCAGCTGGTCATTTATTCCGTATGAGTTATTCGTTTCTACCTTCATTTTTGAAGTACACTCTGACAGTTTAAACAAGGAGATCTTTGTAGAGGAGGTCTGGCAAACCATAATCCAATTAAGGATGAGTAAGAAACCTGGATTCTCTATAATGAAAACACAATTTGGAGAAGCAAAGCCCTACCTTAGATTATTGCATTATTCATATATTATAGCGCAGGAAATTCCATTAGTGGCATGTTGGCACTTTTTATAGAACTATTATAGAACCCTTGTGAGACACAGTAGAATGGGAAAAAAGTAACTTCTTTCTGAAAACTTTGGTAACACTTGTATAGGGACTAATTCTAACTATTAACCAGTTGCTTATAAGCATTCCTATTATTAACATATTGGCTGTTCATTAGTACTTATAAAGCACATATTCTGCATGACCATATTCTACATCCCATTACCTAAACTTTACAACTATCTTAACTAACTATTAAGCAGCAAATTAGGAGTTTATTGAGGCAAAAGTTGTAGTTAATGGTTTATTAATAGTGAGAATTGGACCTTAAATAAAAGTGTGACCAAAACCTTTTTTATATATACCTATATACAGATGGATCAAAGTCTGGAGAACCAACGTCAGCTGCATTTGTCCTTAATCATCATATACATGGAAGTAGAATTCGCGGTCAGAGTTTAGAGTTAACCCGCTGAAGCCCATGCTATCGTCTAAGCATATAAAGACTACATACCAGAAAAATTTCCTAATAATAACAGACAAGTCATGTCTTGCATCCCTTACAAGTGATCACCCAGCATTTGTAAAAAAAAAAAAAAAAAAATCTTACCCAAATTGTATATGATTGTACAAAATCAACAAATGGCAAAATGAATGGGATCAGTGTACCAACAACAAACTGTATGAAATTAACCCAAATGTGAGTAAAAGTTGCATCTTTATGAATAAATAATCGTTGGAATCAGATCTCAGTTCATAAAAACACAATGCAGAATAGGACAATCCAGAATGACACAAGTTCTTAGTATCAAATATAGATAACACTTTATTTTAGGGTCTCTTAACTAGTTGCTTATTACCATGCATATTACTAGAATATTAGCCATTTTTAGTAGTAATTAAGTACATATTAATGCCTTATTCTACATGACCTTATTCTACATCCCTAATCCTACCCAATACCTAAACAAAGCAACTACCTTACTAACTATTAATAAGCAGCAAATTAGGAATTTATTGAGGTAAAAGTCGATGTTAATAGTGAACAAGTGTTCCCTATTCTAAAGTGTTACCCAAATATAAGATCCACTGATATGCTCCTCATGCCATAGTCCAGTATCTCTTAAACATATTTTATTACTTTGTGCTGGTTTAAGTTCTTTTAGAAAATTCAATTACTCTGTAAACACCTTGGAGTCAATCCTGAATACATTTTAGAGTTTTTGTCTGAAGCAGTGTGTTTAACTATTCCGTTGCTATTCCGTCTCTCTGTGTCTTGCTTGAGTACATTTTTAACATTTAAAAATGCTTTTATCAATGTTTTGATGGCCTGCATTCTTTTCCATTCTGCTGCCTCTCGCATTTTTAAAATGCAAGGCTGTCTTCTGTATGAACGTTCCCTACAAAAAATTCCAGAACTTGCACGAACCTTCTTCATTGGATAGTACCACCAATTATCTATCTATAAAGATATATCTTTAGTCACTAAAAGCTGTCATGTTTTTCTGTATAACTGCAGTGGTCTGAAAAGAATGTATGTGGTAGTTCATGATTGTGTTTTATGTTTTTATTTTAGGATGGGGAGGAGTTGGAGAGGCTAACCAAGGCTAACACAGAGAGCGAATCTGAAGAAGAATCTTTCTGAGTCTGTTTTGAACCCATCTCTCTAATTATTATGTAAATATTCTGGAATCAGCCTGTATATATAATAAATGATAATTGTCTTAGTTACATGGAATGTCTGCGTGACATGCAAAGAGATCAAAGAGTTGTTTATTTTCTTCTCTTACAAACTGTAAACATTATGAGCATATATCAAAGTCACGAGGGTTTGTGAAAGTGTTACTTTCATTTTTATTGTTTGGACTATTCTTGGTTCCTTCATATAGTAGTTGACTGAAAGACATAAAGTGACAGTGCAGGTATTAAGGTAAGTTAAAATTGTAATATACTTCTTTAATGGGAATATAATTGCGTTTCAATGCATGTGCCATATTGTGCATGATGTGTCGTATTTGTTGACATATGACCTTTAAATAATACTTGGATTTTTGTAATAATAAACATCAGTATTTTAATCCTACATGCTAAAATATTTGTACAGTTTTTATTTATATTCTTAGTAATACTGCTATTTTGTGGCAACTGCTGATATATTACTGACCAGCAGAGGGAGCAATGCACAAAAAAATTAACTACATCATCTGACATAGTGCTTAAGGAGATATTTGAGTGCCTTTATAAAATAAGGGAGGAAAACACTCAAAGATCACACAATGTAAGCACTTAAAATTAAATCTCAGCTATATTCTACAAAAGTTCAGCTAAAAAAATAGTTGACTTGCGATGTTTCGAACATATATCAAAAGGCATGATAGCAATATAATATTTTTATTGAAATTAAAGTACAATTTATACGTTTATACAGTATCTCACAAAAGTGAGTACACCCCTCACATTTCAGCAACTATTTTATTATAACTTCTCAATGGACAATACTATAAAAATTAAACTTAGATATATTTTAGAGTAGTCAATGTACAACATGTATAGCAGTGTAGATTTAATGTGCTCTGAAAATAACTCAACATACAGCCATTATTGTCAAAATAGCTGGCAACAAAAGTGAGTACACCCTAAGTGAATATTTCAAAACTGTGTCCAAAGTGTCAATATTTTGTGTGAGCACCACTGTTATCTAGCATTGCTTTAATCCTCCTGGGCATGGAATTGACCAGAGCTGCACAGTTTGTTGCTGGGATCCTCTTCCACTCCTCCATAATGACATCACGGAGCTACATGACGCTTCTCCACCTTCCACTTGAGGATGTCCCACATGTGGTTAATAGGGTTCAGGTCTGGAGACATACTTGGCCACTCCATCACCTTCACCTTCAGCTTCATCAGCAAGGCAGTTGTCATCTTGGCCGTGTGTTTGGGGTCATTATCACGTTGGAAAACCCAGTTTCTGAAGGGAGGGCATCATGTTCTGCTTCAGAATGTCACAGTACATGTTGGCATCCATGTTTCCCTCAATGAACTGCAGCTCCCCAGTACCAGCAGCACTCATGCAGCCCCAGACCATGATGCTACCACCACCATGCTTGACTGTAGGCAAGACACAATTTTCTTGATACTCCTCACCAGGGCGTCACCACACATGCTGGACACCATCTGAGCCAAACAAGTTTATCTTAGTCTCATCAGACCACAGGACATGGTTCCAGTAATTCATGCTCTTGGACAGGTTGTCTTCAGCAAACTGTTTGCAGGCTTTCTTGTGAGCCAGCTTCAGAAGAGGCTTCCTTCTGGGACGATGGCCATGCAAACAGAGTTGTTGCAGTGTGCAGCGTATGGTCTGAGCACTGACAAGCTGACCTTTCACTTCGGCAACCTCTAAAGCAATGCTGGCAGCACTCATGCGTATGTTTTTTGAAGCCAGCTTCTACACCTGACGCACACCACGAGAACTCAACTTCTTTGATCGACCCTTGCAAGGCCTGTTCCGAGTAGAACCAGTCTTGGAAAACCTGTGTGACACTGACCACTGTACTGTAACTCAGTTTCAGGGTGTTACTGATCTTCTTATAGCCTAGGCCATCTTTGTGGAGAGCAACAGTTCTAATTCTCAAATCCTCAGAGAGTTCTTTGTCATGAGGTGCCATGTTGAACATCCAGTGGTCAGTATGAGAGAATTGTACTCAAAGCACCAAATTTTAACTGCTCTAATACAAGATACACAAATTTGTATAGTCCTGTCAAGCACACAAAAAGATGAACATGATGACTAGGACATGTGGCTTTGCATGGTTAAATGACGTATAGCTGTTATCACTTAGGGTGTATTCACTTTTGTTGCCAGCTATTTTGACAATAATGGCTGTGTTGAGTTATTTTCAGAGGACAGTAAATCTACACTGCTATACATGTTGCACATTGACTACTCTAAAATATATCCAAGTTTCATTTTTATAGTATTGTCCCTTGAGAAGATATAATAAAATAGTTGCTGAAATGTGAGGGATGTACTCACTTTTGTGAGATACTGTAAATAAAACATACAGCGACAGTGCTCTTTAAAAATAGAGTAACAATATCAAAACATAGTTTAACAAGAAAAAGCAGGTTGTGACCTTTAAAAACGATCACTTCTTATAGAGAAGACATCCAATAAATACAAATGTTTTGTTAACATCTTTATCTACAAAAGATTATGTCCATAGATGTGAAACGATGTACACCAACATTAAGATAGATGTATAGCAGAGGAGATGCATCTTTAAAAATGAACAGCTCTATACGATAAATGTAAAACCAGTTAAAAGGGAAGTTTTCAGTTATTACTCTTACCCTGACACTGTCTTATGTGTAAGTGTAAACCCTAATAGCCATAACCCCGATGATAACCATCCTGGTACCCCTCATGATAGCCATGGTGGTAGCCATAGCCACCGTACTCATCCTCTGGGCAGCGCATGCCTAGAGACTGCTGGATAGCCATTTCCTGTCTGCGGAGCTGCATGGAGTCGATCAAGTCATAGACGATGGCCATGGACCACATGGGGGAAGGGTACCAGGACTTGACATTTCCGTCTTTTCCCACCAGCAGCATGGCGAAGTACTCGGGGCTGATCTGGAAATAGTTTCTAATGTCCCTCACTAGAGAGGCAGATATGCCCTCGCGCTCCACCGTTGCACTTCCTGAAACACATAAACGTGGGTGTCAGAAATCAGGTGTGCAGCTGCACATAAACAACATATGGTGGATATACAGGAAAATGTGCCATTTGTTCACCACAAATGGCTTAGCAGTGATTACTAGGATACTGAACTTCACATTATTTGAAAGATTTGAGTTCAGTGCGTAATGCAAAATTTTATTTTAAAAGGTTTGTTTTAGCTGAGCTGATGTGCATGTCACCATTCATCATCACTGCAGTTTAATGAGTTATATAAAAAATAATTATACCTAAATTTTGCTTTTACTGAAATTAAAAAAAATCTTGCTTTCACTGTTCAGTTTTCTTTTTTTCTGAAGTGCTTTATGCACTTTCTAAGAGAATAGTGAATTAGTTTTTGTCCTGTTTTCAACCCTGTTAAAACCTCTGCCATTTTTAAGGGAGTTTTTTTTTTCTTTAAGTATTTCATTTTGTTTCCACTTACACTGACCTTGTCAAGCTTGATATTTAAAGTTAGTATATAGTTAGTATATAGTTAAATAGTTACTGTTCAAAAGTTAGGAGTCAGTGAGATTGTTTTATGTTAAAAGTACAGTAATAAACAGTAATATTGTAAAATATTATTGTAATTAAAAACACTGTTTTTTTTTACAAAGTATAATTTATTCAGAATCCATTCTAATATGCTGATTTGGTGCTCAAGAAACACTTCTTATTATTATCAATGTTGAAAATAGTTGCAGTGTATAATATTTTTGTGGAAACCGTGATACATTTTTTTCAGAATTGTTTGAATAATAGAAGGTTCCCAAGAACAGCGGGCATGAAAAATAATTTGTAACATTATAAATGTCTTTACTTTCACTTTTGATCAATTAAATGCACCCTTGCTGAATAAAAAATATCATTACAAAACTGTACAACAGTTTTCCAAAAAAATATTCTTAACGGCACAAAGCGTTTAAATATTGACTAAGTAATGGAGTCCCCAAAAATCAGTGGTGGTTACTGCAGTGCTACCATGGAAAAATTCTTGGATTTTTAAGAAACTTCTGAACTGTCAAAATAAATAAATCAATACATAATTAAATAAAAATGTATCGTTCTATCTGTCCACCATCTTTCCATCCTTTAGCAAACTCATATACACACATCTGACTTTAAATAAAGGGCTTTTTAACATAAATAATATTAGAAAAATCTCAGAGAGAACATTTTCATAGAAACCAGATTTCTTTTTATAAAACCAACATGTTTTGTCAGATATTGACTTAGCTTTCATCTTACATATGGGTCCTGCCTAGAAGACTTCAATGTCAGCACTTTAAATACAGCTTACAGAATCACTTTTTGATCTTAATGCATCAGACAGGCTGCTGATGCAGCCTTTCAAAATACACAGGAGCCTCGGTGCCAGTGAGCGCAACGCTGTCTGAAGTTTCAACAATGATGGAAAATATGTAAACACCTGAGCCCTTCTTCATTTCTGTCCTGCAAAATATGATTCCTGTGAGAACTGTTTGGTCATTTCTGAGCCCAGCCGGAGCTGGAGAGGCTGACTCATGCAGGGAGGGGCCTGAAACCAGAGGCTATTGGCTGCTTTTGACTGACACCTAAAAAAGCAGCCAGTGTCAACACAACACCAACGCATCTAACATAAAGTGCTGATTAACCCTTAACGCACTAACTAAACACCTTGCTGTTTTGCGGTATATTTTAATCTAGACTTTAAGAATTTGTTTACTACAAGTGCAAAACAATATGCTTTATATGTTTACTAAGACCACAATAAGTAAGCATCTGATTTTTCAGCTCCTATTTAAACCATTGCTACAAGTGTTTACATGCCAGTTAAAATGTCCTCTTGCACCTCAAAGTCTAGACCACATTTTAGTTTACTGGTCTCACTTCCCAGAAGTGTTTTTTTTTTTTTTTTGCTAGTGTTTCAACATCAGTGGTCTTACCATTGATGGGGTAAAGCTCCAACACTCCTCCCATGTCTATCAGCTCTGTCCCCACCAGCTTCAGTACTGATACATGGCGAAGACCTGCAAATCGACCAAGACAGAAAGAATTTTTCTAAAATCTGAACACCACCCTGAGTTTTTAAATGTTCCCCTGCTGAAATTTACACCATTTAAGGGCATGTCTGTAGCTTATAGATTGTTGGTAATGGAATATGTGTGGGATGTATTAATAAACAAAGCTGTTTCTCAAGACATTTCAGTCTGACTTGACAGCCATATTCAAATCCAATGTCAGTTTAAATGTAGGAGAAAGCCATTTTTTTTGGTTCATGCCTGTCAAACACTGAAATTGTTCTAAGATCGTTTCCTGGTCACATTCTTCCATATAATTATTATTTTTTATAGAGCTGAGTAAAGATGTGACGTCAGTTTGTAAGCTAATTTTCTAATAGCTCCCTCTGGTAATTTCTGAATGTTTTTTTGGAATAGCAGTTTAGAATTTATGAGTAAATTAAGGCATGTGGTTAACATTATTTCAGGAGCCTTTCACATTTTGTTCCACAACATAAATTACTCACAGTCATACATCAAATGTGAATCCTGTAGCCTCAGTTTTTTGAACCTAAGTTGTTAATTGTTATTAACTAGTTTATTCACAACTAGGAACATCTCTTTATGATTTCCACAGGCATCTGATGTGGAATTTGACTAAGACCATGAGGCTACACTTCACTATTAGCTGTTCCAGGTGTGGTCACTGGATGGGGTCAACACTTAGACCAACAGGTATGGAACTGGCTAGCAAACCACCTCTAAAAAATATTCTATTTGAATGTCAATAAAGTTCACCTACTCTATTCAAAGCTATATAGTATAAAAATAAAGGGGCCATTAAAGAGCTTGCTGCAATGCTGAATAGTTAGTTAATTACATAAGTTATGTGTTTGCCAGGATTTCTGGGAAAGAGACAAAATGGCTTGAGACAACATTCACTGCTGTTGTGTCAAGCTTATTTAGCTTATTTAAGTATCATCACAAATACACGTTCTTGGGAATAATACCAAGAAAAATTCCAAATCCATAACTCAGTGGTTTATGAGAGCTGGCTTAGTCTGAACTACAGTAACAACGATCTGGTTTCAATCTTCACAGAGTGACAAGAGAAAATCAATGTGAGATGTTATCATGGCAAACTTGAGACATGAGAAAGAAACATATGCAAAACCCTCTAGAATAAAAAGCTCCATCTGTAGTCAAAATCCTCCCAAATAATGCAATGTGTATTTATGTGCAAAAATCTGACATTTTTATTGAAATTCTCCTTCTGTGAGATCCGAAGGTTTAGTTATTGTTATTCTTACCCAAGTTGCACGCCTGGCTGTTTAGTGCATTGAGCTGTTGCTGATAGGACCATTCCTCATCATTTGGTGCAGATATGACAAATAACCTGCGTCTCCAGCGGAACCTAAAATCGAGTAGCCCAAAATCATTATAACAGTACATTACTTGTAAGATTCCCAGAAATGAATCTTTTCAATAGAAAATGCTTATGAACTACCTGGAAAGGAAGTTCTCCAATGATCTTGGCTTGTCTTCTTTTTTACACGTCACCCCATCACGTTTCTGTTGTTCCATCTCTCTGATGCGTGATGAAAACGTGTCGATATAATCAAACACAGCCTTCATCGCAATTGGCACCTCATAATATTGCTGGAAATAAAAAGCTACATGAAACAAGCTTCATAGAGGGTTAGAAACCAAGTATCTTCACTAGTAAGGGAATTATCTCAATAGGTTTTGAGCAGCCAAGAATGCCAGACCCAAAATTATGTGTCAGATCAACAGAGCTGTGAAGAATTCTTGACGTTTTTCTGCAAACCACAACAAATATGCTGTTCAAGCAAGAATGCAATCCAAAACGCAATGTCCAATATTGCATTTCTTTTGACTTTGGGCGTTGTATTTTTTATTATTAGTCTTTTGAATTAAATTAATTTAAATTTTATCATCTTATTTCTTTATGTAAATTCAACACTTTAATTAAGTGTAAATGCTACATTTGCTATGAATTTTATTTATTTTATAGCGACCATTACTTTAAACCCAATTAATGAAGGCATACATAATTAAATTAATATGGATGTTAAAACATGTTCTTAAAACAAAGACTAAGACTCATTTACAGGGACGGTGATGATTTGTGTTTATTTGTGGGTAGTTTCTTTATTAACATAGTCAGTTACGTCAACGTTCAGCTCTCACAATTCAGTTCAAACACTACATGCCCAGAATTAACTCAGTATTTGCCTGACTGGCTACGGTTCTGAGGATTTTCAATAGATTTTACTGTCTATCCGCCGCCTGACTGCACAGTGGCTTCTTTGTTTATTCCAGCTGTCTGCAAACAGGACTGGGCTTTGCACTGGCACACCTCACATACCCCTGAAAAGTACTGTGGAAGAACAGAGCTTTAAAGCGGTGAAAATGTAATATGTGCCAAGTTACGTGTCTTTTACCTTGGCTTTCATGTCCAGATCTGTGAGGACCATGTAGAAATCACTGTAGGTCATTCCATACTCTTTCCTCAGCTCTGTGATGAGATCCTGGTTCTCCAAATCCTCCTGTTTCAGACCTTTCATGGGCTTGTCATTCTCTGCAAAGATGCCACACAAAATCCCATAGACTGATCAACCAACCAGATAGATAAATACAGAAGATTACAGATGGCTCCACAGTCTGCTAGTTTTGTTTTGACTGTAGTTCAAAGAGACATGCGTGTCTTTCATAACATGCAGTACACGGGGCGACCCCTCCGGTGGGGTCAATGCTGGTAGAACTCGGGACACTGAGGCCCTCGGCTATATGAGGAGCTCAGTGCTGTTCTGCTGTTTGTCTAAATGGAAAATCACCAGACGTGCAGTCTTTTAATGAAGTGCTGCAGGGCCTTAGGAATTGCAGCTCTGTGGCAGCTTCTGGGAACATGGCTTCCTTTTGCTATACAAGAGACAAAAACAGATAAAAACAGAGCAACTCATGTGAAAGACCCTCTTTGCTCTGTGGAAACTCTGTGGGTGCGTGAGACAGCACGGGAAGATGCGGCCAACCCAAAGTATTTGTTTTCCTTTCCGCAAAATCCAAAGAATTTCTCACTCTGATTTCCAGTGGACAACAAAACAGACAGTTTAAGGCACTCCCCTTTCAGCACGGGAGGTGAACTACAATTAAAAACCAATCAAAGTGAAGGCAAAATGCTTTTTCTCCCTCTAAATGTGGTTTTCTTTAAATAAGATCTTTATTTATCTCTGAAGGCCAGAATGTATAATGAGGCTTTAGGCACGTGTACTACTTGAGTAGCACTATATAAACAACAACTAGTAATCTGAATATAAAACAAATAAATCCAATTTCTAAATAATAATGATAAAATGAAATCCCTCTTTGCGGAGTTACATCACAAGCATTACAAACGGAAAATGAGAGATTAGGTTTAGCCTCAGCAATGCTCCTAATTATATATGCCTACCATAGCCACAGCACAGGACCTTTAATTGTGGGTTAGGAACCGCTGATCATACAGTCAGTCATGTTTCCTTTTCTAGTACCTCTGATGCTGCACTAGAACAAGTCACAGTGAGCTGGTAGGCTATAAATGCTCAGAATGTGCCAGGCTGATATATGCCTTCATAGAGAGCCTTATGTGCTCACTTAGCTGCCTTTAAGAGAGAGATGTTTATGAACACCTGTTTTGCTTCCATTTTTCCATCCTGCGGCAGTGAAAGGGACCCCTCACAGAGAGCTATGTGACACAGACCAGACTGATGAGTACATGGAATAAAAATCAAAGCACTGACTCATTCAGAGGTAGTCTGGATGATGATGATGTCATTTTACAGCATTTTGTCTTAACGCTTCTAGAATCTAACTGTGTGATGTCTGGTAAATTAACAACAGTGACAGCCAGGGTTGCGCAAAATTTTTGAATTAAAGAATTAGCTTCCTTTCAGTTGATGAGTTGAGCTGGAACTATCTGTCTATCTAGCTACACTATATGGACAAATGTATTGGGACACCCCCTTCTAATGAACAGGTTTGACTACTTTGATTTCCATGAGCACAAATCTTAATGTTTAATCATTTCTTTTTGAACCTTGTCTTATACACAGAGGCACTGTAATGTTAGAATAGACAAGGGTCCTGTCCAAACTGTTGCTATAAAATTAGAAGCACACAATTCCCTAGAATACCATTATATGCTTTAAAATTTGTACTCATGGAAATTTAGTAGTCAAATCTGTTCTTTAGAAGGGGGTGTCCCAATACTTTTGTCCATATAATGTATCTGTAAGGCCTTTAAACCTCTTTAAATGGCATTCTTAATTCTAAATGGCACACAACCCTTGTAAAAACAAATAGGTAGGAAGCATTCAAAGCTAAATTTCAGGTAAAAATCTGGTCTTAATTATCTTAGCATGTCTGAGGGAGTGGGCTTTTGAATGAATCCAACAATACTCAATGTTTCTGAATTCAAGCCATAGGCTTCCCTGCTTTTGGAGCAGTTCCACAACAACACTGACGATGAAGAAATTGTAAGAATGTAGATTATTGTATGCTTTACCAATCTACCCACCCTGCAAAACTGTCTCATCTGTCAAGAACTGTCTGCTGTTTCTAAGCTAAAACTCTCCAGTCAGAATATCAGTTACAAAGGAAACAGACATTTTCCCATGTCTTGGATAATGAACTAGAGAGAATAACGTGCCAGGGCAGACTCTCTGCACTCTTCCATTTGATTCATCTAGCAGCATTCCGTGACACTTGAACAAGCACCATTCACTCCATTCCCACACCAAGCTTCAAGTTCCTTTGCTGTGAGGTTCTGTCATATGAGGTCATAATCTGGAAAAGTGCTTCCCTAACTTACAAGTGAGTGCCAACTGTTGGATAAAAGGTGCTTTTTGTTTGGCACATTAAAAGCCCTTAATCTCCAGCATAGGAAAATGGCTTGTGTTTATCAAATCCATCTTCAGCCTAATCATTCATAGTTCCATGTCACAACTAGTAAAGCTCTCAAAGAACAGGAAACAATTGTTCTTTTTCATGAACGTTGCAGGATTTTATGATGGGTGGCCTGAGTTCAGTTTGGCTCATTGGGAATGGATGGAATGCTTTGACCGGAACTTCCATAACCTGGGTTTAAATATCCATATGTCAAAACATGACATGGATTCTCAGCAGTGGTTGTTTAAGAATGAGGAAAGCAAAACAATAGCAAAAGATAACAGGAAAAAAGCAGGCAGCGATGAAAACATTCTCCTATCATTTTTAAAGTTTTTTAAATGCTTTTTTGTGGTTATTATATAGTATATATTTGATTTACTGCATATATGTATTGTTTCCAACAAGACAAATGTGGCTTACCAAGTTGGTAATGATCTATTTTCATGGTGCTGTTTGTAAGCGTGCCGAAGATGGTGATGATGGAGACCTTCCTGATGGCCATCTCACACACATGTTCCAAGTATTCATCCCTTTGCTGAATATACATGGTGTTCTCCTCTGTTGGAGAGGTGATCAACTGAAGTAAAGAGTTTGAAACAGAAGAACAGTAAATAATAATACAATACAGAAATCCACATTTCTTAATCAGACTACTTACAAAGTTACTCACAATTAGTCTCCTTTTGCTTTCAAAATAGTCCAAAAAGGTTGCCAGAGTTCCTTTAGGTGGCGGAGGGGGCGGTGGTGGAGGTCTTTTTGTTGGTTTCTGGTACTCTTCTTTCTCGTGGATCTTTGATTCTTTCTTTCCATGTTTCTTACCACTCTTTCCATCCTTCCCCCTCCTCTCTGTCTTGTCCTTCTTGTCCTTTTTCTTCCTTTTATCCGCCCTGCCCTTGCCTTTCTTGGAAGGCACAATTTCTTTCTCCTTCTCTTCAGGATAGACATCGGTGGGCTCACCTACATCATATTTCTCTTCATTTGGATTGCTAATTTCCTTATCGCCATTTTTTTTCTTTGTAGGCTTAACTTTAGGCTGTTTGTGTTGTGTAGGTACATTGCTGGTATGTTTGTGGTTATATTCTTTTTTATCTGTGTGGTTGTCCCTGTATTTTGCTGTGTCAGCTTTGGTGTAGACGGGAAGTGTTGTGGGTGAGGTTGTCTGGTGTCTGTCTCTACGGTTGTAATAGTAAGGGTCAGTGGTGGTCTTGTGGGCTGGGATCCATTGTGGGGTAGTATGAGCTCTGGTCGTCCTTGGAGTGGTGGTGGTCGGCCGCGTTGTTGTCGTCGTTGTAGTGGTGGATCGGGTTGTAGTTGGGGGACGTGTGGTGGTGGTGGTAGTTGCTTTGGTAGTGGTAGTAGTGGTCGTTGGTCTAGTTGGTGTTGGAGTAGTTGTAGTAGCCGGTCTTCGAATGGGTTTCCGCACCTCTTTTCTCCTCTCCATTGGCGGGTCCACTTGGGGGTCAGTGCTGGGGACACCCTCTACCACCTGCCCCTCCACCCCAGCCCCTTTACACTTCGGGACAAAGCCTTTCTGCCTGACTTTCTCCATTTTGCGAATGGGCGACTGGTCAATAACTTCGTACATCGCTTCCAGTCTGACAGGGTATGGGTAGCGCTCTTCTACTTGAAGCGTCTTCTTAAGAAGGACCATCCCAAACTTTCCTTTTTCTAATTTAAGAAAGTTCATGAGCCTGGGAATAATAGTCGTATCTAACGGCTCTTCCATCACCTTGCCTTCGTTAGTAATGCGTCTGATTTTCCCACCCAATTCCCCTTCTTGGTGAAACATGACAATCTGATGCACGTGCCGCTCGGCCAATTCGCAGTAAACATCAGGTTTGAGAAGACTCATCATCAATCTGTAGTAACCATCAGAGTCGTGAGGTGCGGAAATAACCAGCAGGCGGTTTTTCCCTGCAAATGACGCCAGTAAGTTTGGAGAACCAGCACTGCTTGGCATGCGGGATACTCTGGCCCTGGCTCCAGGTGTTCCATCATCTTGCTGGATTGGATTCCTAGACTCACCCTGTGCTGGTCTCCTTTGTGCCAAGACCTTTCTGGATTGGACGTTGCTAGTAACGTTTCTACTTTCATCTACCTTTATCTGCTGGCATCTATCATTGATCCAAGAAGGAGAACGTGTTTTGATGACCTGACCCTGTCGTGATTTGTTTTGTCTTGGTCCTCTTATGGGAATCAGTTTAGCTTGTTTATCGGTCGGGCTGCTCTCTGACACGTAAACAGCCCATGTCAACAGACACAAAACACCGAAACCAAGCATGTCCCTTCCCCACATTTTTGAAAACTTTAGCAACACTTAAGTCAGTAGAGAGATACAATCCGGTAAAGCGTCATAAGATCCAATTTATTTTCTAGAAGTGTTTATAATTCTGATGCTCAGTGCAAAACAAGGCAGAAGTTGTTTTAAACCATCTTTGGGTACTTAACATACAAAGAAAAAAATTTTCTTTACCAAAAAGACAAAATCGGTCAAGATGGATCGACCGTGGTTTTACCTGTAATTGCGTTTAGGAAACATTTCTTGAACAAGCAGCGCGAGATCTGGCTGAATCGATGCAAATAGGTATTTACTGCTACCCAGCGCCAGATTTTCTCATCTCATCATTCCTGTATTAAAATGCATATAATCCCTTAATCAGCTGAAAATAGATGCCAAGAAGTAAAGCTCCGGTCCTCAGTCTCGAGAAGTTTGACACGCGCCACTTCAACACACCGCACGTCGAGAAAAATGAAAAAAACTCAGAAATACTTCCAAAAGTTTGGTAAATACTCTGTGCGGCTCCTTATCACTGGAAGCTTTCCCAAACATGTCAGAAAGTAACAGCACAGCAGCCTCCGTATCCTCTCACTAGCGCACAGGTCCAACCCATGCAGCTGAGGAGTGCCAGTGCGCAGAGATTTACTCCTGCAATCAGAGTGAACCGTAAATTTAAAACGGGCAAATCCTTTCAAGACGCGTCTCATAAATATAAAGGTAGCAATATTTACTAATAATAAATATAGCAAGTGATATTATAAAGACATGTTGTTTCTAAAACGATCAAAATCAAAATTGTCTTTTCTTTTTTGACTGTTCTAAAGCCAAAGAAAATTCTTTAAATATTATTTGAAAAATAGTTTGTATTAAAAGTTGGCTGTGTATATTTTCCCCTAACTGAAGAGAAACATTTCCAGTAAATATTTTTTCTAAGTAGTTTTAAAGAAAATAGTGCCTGAAAAGCAAGCTATAGGCAACAATGGCGAAAAGAAACTAAATAGAATGGCACAATAAACAAACATTGAAAATATCCTTTGATGCATATACATTTGGCATTCACTTAAATTGCTGAACTTCAGAAGTTTTCATTTTTAAGTTCGTGTTTATGGATTGATACATTACACAGATATTCAACGACTGGCAACCCAAAGAAACATCATGAAAAGCAGTAATTCTGGTATTTTGTGAAGGGGTCATATTTCATTCAGAAAAAAAGAAAAAAAGAAAGAAAATAGCTTTAATGCAAATCTAAACAGGATTAGGATCACTTCATCATCTATATATTTCAGAATATTTTATAACATGCAGATTTTATTATCATAATTTTTGTTCAGCCTGTTCAGACTAATATGAGACATTTTTGTCATCACAACATTTGAATAAAACACCACATATTTTGGACTAACAAGTCAAAGAACTTAATTAGTTAATAATAAGTTAATTTGTAACATAATGCTTAATCTTAAGCATTAAGGATAATAGGTAAAACACTTGAACTAAACAGTCTTAACAATTGAGATGAACTTTAACAATGGAGCTGTGTAACGTGAAATCAAAATCACACATAGGCCCCTGACATGTATACTCAGCACATGTTTGGCTCTGTCCCTTAAAACAGCCCCAAACTCGGATGATGTAACTGGATAACAGCTGCTGAGCAGAATCCAGGGGGTATGTGATTGTGGAATAGCTCACCCTGAAAGATAATATACTGTACCATTACCATTATTTACCATTATATACCTGATACAGGTTAAAATATTAAACCCCCAGATTCTTCTCAGCAGTTGTTTATCTAGTTACACTATGTCTCTGATCATTATGCCTCTTGTAAAAGTGAAACTCTATTATTTTTGTTTATGAGTAGGTTCAAAAGTAGGTCTAGTGCACACATTCCATTCCAAAGGCAAAGTTACTTTCTAGTCTCAACTGAATTGATAACATCTGAATGTATGGAATGATCCACATCTGGCTCTTTTACTGCAGTTTTCTGCTTGCTGGTCTTTCTTACCTGTTACTTTTGTGTTTTACTTTATTAACAGATGCCTCAATGTGAGCAGCACATGCTTAAGGCTTTTCCCAGCCCACAATCCTCTATTCCTCTTCATGCTCGCTTCCTGACACATGTGGATCTTAATACAGTGCATCAGTCTGTAATTAAATCCATTTGCGTAAACAGCTACAAAAGATCATCACATCATATAAACAAAGCTCTTTAAATGATGAGAATCTCGGAAACATGTAATTAAACTTAGAAACCATAACACTTTACATATTTATGCCAATATTAGACATATACCAGGCTCAGACGGAATCAGCATACTTTTCACACATTTTCTGCACTGATATGTGGTAAATCTGTGGAACTGTGAGAAATGGCTATCAAAATCTAAAACTGAATACATTAAATAATGAACATGCAAGGGGGTGGAGGACGTGTACGACTTTATAAATGATGACCATGCAAATTTTTGAAATAATTTGAGGAGTTCTACAGGCACAGATTGAGCAGGGGCATAAATTAAAAAAGTTAAACCAGACATTGGAGAATCATATTTCTTTTATGACAACATAATCATAATAACTAAAAAAGCAGACAACAAAAATGAAGGATACGAGGATTGGAAGCTAAAATTCACCCAACATCCAGATCCTGATACAAGGAGACACTGGCAATGTTCCTTCAGTTCTACAGAACTGTAATTGGAAATTGCAGTAATGGTGTCCAGAACCCACAGTCCCCTGTTATTAGGTTTGATAGAAGAGATGCAGCTAAGTTGAAAATAGAATGGGCAAAAGCCATTAAGTTAACCCTACGAAGAGTGGTGTCCACTACCGTTTGTAGATGTTTTAAACTTATTTTTTGAAGATTAAGATTTTAGTGTATTATTATTTCTGGTCATTGAATCTGATTGGTCTAGCAGCATTTAACAGTTCAACAGAATTGTCAGGAACGAAACAACTGACTGAGTTGACTTGTCTGAATGAATCATTGAATCTTTTATTCCACCGATTTGATCAATCACAGAAACATTCAGGGACAAAACACCACTACTTAAAGCTGAATCACATAGCCGTGCATACATGGCCATCAAGCACTCTGCCATATATTGCTTTAATAACTAAAATGATTAAGAAGGATAAAATGATGCATACTGAGCTCAGTATAGTTCAACACACCAACTGCTCAGTAACATATAAAGTACAATATTAATGTCACAGAAAGGAAGATATATGCTCTCAGTCTATATATGCCAACAATGAAAGTGTCTATATGGACACAGACCTCTACAGAATGCCTAATGCGTTTCGCTCAAACCTCACCCATGAACTCACAGTCCTCTTTCAGTCTAATACACAGCTGCTCTTGTTCCCGAATGTGAAGTCTTTATTGTAAACTTGAAGGGGAAAGGTAATATATGTCATCAAATTTAAATTTAAGGACAGAAGCATTAAACAAGCAATAAAAGTGACCCAGACTAGATCTAAATAGACTGCTTTGATTAGCAATCTCTTCTACTTTCCAGAAGGAGCCATATTTTCATTCTTAATAATGTTAGGAGCATTTAATACACAACACTGCAAGCTTTATTTTTATGGAACCACTTGCTAGTAAAAGGCTTGATAATATGATTGGCCCTGCTACCAAGTAAAGAGCAAAAGCCACTGGCAAATGAGCCATGAAGCAGCCCAGTGTCTTGGCACATGTTGAATAGCTGAGAACAGCATTAAAACTAGCCATTTAGTTTGTCTTTATAAAAATAAATGGCCTGAGCAATGCTTCAGATCAAATGTGCCATAGTTTTTTGGCACACTACTGCATCACTTACACACAGCATGAGTAGCTACCTGTATATTAAAAAAAAATAAAAAATAAAAGTCTGAAATCTACCCACACTAAGACAACACACCATAAAAATTAAAAGAAAGTGTTTAAGTTTATATGCCACTGTACCAGAGCAAAATATTTACTTATGATAAAATGAATTGAAGTTATACATGCTTTGGTTTTCATATGCTGTTGCTTAGCCTGTTAGCAATGATTTGTGTTAATATTTTCACAATGAATCAACTGTTGTTCCTGTCTGTTTTACACAGATCATCTGAAGGCATCTCAAGCATTTGTTGTTCCATCCTGTTTCCAGTTGCAGTGACCTCAACAGCCCATAAAATCTAGGTAAAACCTGTAATCTCTCCAAGGATAGTACCACTATAGCTCAGAGTTCTGTCAAACAGACTGTACGGGAAAAACAAAGAACGGGAAGAGCAGAGTGTAATCTGTTCTCCATGTGAAATTAAACCCTTAGGACAAGCCATTAATTTTCCTCGCACTGTTTGTGTACCTGGAGCGTTTGCAACAGTGTGCACATTCGACCTTGCAAACATTACAGCAGAGTGTCATCACTCTTTGTCAGGTGTACAACTTGACCATGTAGTGACCCAGAGTCACAGTGTAAATGGACATTATAAAGTTATGTATAAAAAGGGATAGTTCACCCAAAACAATGTAATTTTAATTTAATTTTATAGACTATTATAATTTTTGTTGATATTTTGAATTAGATTGTATTTCTATTTTTTATTTTAATTTCATTTAAAGTTTTGTTGTGTATTTTTGCCAATTTTTAATAGTTTTTTATATGTCTATATACTTAAATGAAAATGAGAAATGTGGAATCTAATGTGGAATGAAAATGAGACATGTTGAACTAGCTGAAATAATTTTTTTAAAATTATTTTATTTCAGTTAATTTACATTTTATTTTAAGTTATGAAAATGTTTTTTTTTTTTTTTTATGGTTTTAGTTTTGGTTAACGAAAATAAACCGGGCCTGACTCAAAAATGAAAACTCATAATTTACTCACTCTCATGTCATTTCAAAGTTGTATGGCTTGCTTTCTTCTGGGCCCCACTGACTTCTATTGTTTAATTTAATAGGATAGTGGAGTACAAAGTAGGGGAACATGATCCAGATCAGACTCAAACCAGGGTTCCCATGGGCCACAGCTCTCATATGTCATGTGTATAGTCCACTGCACTATAGCTCTGGCTATGACAGAATGTTAATTTTATTGCAATATGTCGTTAATCATATTAAAATAGTAATAGTGCTGATTGCCTTAACAAGTTGTTTGATGTTACTGTAGCTCAGCTACACAAGCCTGGCACTATCAATGCCAAAATGATTGGTTTGATTCCCAGAAAAACATATACTGTTCACTGTTGAAAAATGTGTCTGGCAAATGCATACATTTTAGTTAGATATTGGACGCCCAGTGCGTTTAATTATTTGATTAAGAATTTGCTTTCAGGGTCTGGCACTGTTGCTACAGACCACAGACTCAAGAAATCTTATACCGTATTCCAGCTCTGCTCCACACAGTTGTCAGTTTTTAGTCTCTGAGTTAGTACATGGTATTGGTTTTATTCATAATATGATCCAGACCATCTTGGATTTTACCAGATAAATCTTCTGTTTTTGCTTATATAAGAATAGAGGTTGTTTTAACAGTGCAGTGTTTTAAATGAACACCTCACAGACAGCTTGTCAAAAATCCTTTACAATCAAACTAATCTACTTTGTTTAAAGAGAAAAATTATAATTGCATGCCATTTCATATGTCATTCATTAAGGGTTGTGTGTTTCAACTTACTGGGGTTGAAGATCTTCTTATGCTTTCATTTCGTTCTTAACTGATTTGAGAGCGTTTACTTCTCTCTCTCTCTCTCTCACTTGAAAAAATTATAATTCAAAGACCTTATTATTTGTTGTTTATTTGATGTACCTTTCACTCTGCCCTCAACAATAAATGCATCCCCCAGAATGCTGTTTGAAGAAGGGTAGCCAGCTATTTTAATATTAAACCTTTAAGGAGCCAGCTCTGACTTCAGTGTTTGAATAAGGCATTCCACATTCAGGCATTAGAACAACATTCTGTGCGCAGCTCCAGGCAGGACTGACCCAGCTCTCCCACTCCTCGCCCCCACACATTCACCTCTCTCCCAGTTTCCATTCCCTTTCCGCAATACACACACATGCACCCACACACAAAAACACACACATATACAGAAAAGGCCAAGGTTACTTGTATACACAGCAGAAAAGGTCCAGTCAGTCCAGAGTTGTAACGTTAGCATTTAATCGGCTGTGTCTGCACATTTTTACTTACCTGTTAGGTGTACTTACTGTTCTTTCTTGACAATTTGGAGTAGGTATGTTAGCAGCTAGCAGACCTTCAGCTTGCTATTTAGAGCTGTTTTTTTAAGCAAATTTTATCATTTTCAATCTTTTAATAAAATGCCACATGCTACAAAATGCTGCTATGGTACATATTGTCACAATATAAAATAACCTCATCAAATAGCATGTTTAATTCAGTGAACTGAGGTTATCATAGTGGAAATAAAGGATTATTTTGTATGTGTAAAAAAATCTAAATCTAAATCTAAAAATGTCAACATTTGCTGATTAAATAATGAGTTAGGATGAATCACACTACAAGGACAAGACATAGACATCTATCTATCTATCTATCTATCTATCTATCTATCTATCTATCTATCTATCTATCTATCTATCTATCTATCTATCTATCTATCTACTCAGTGCCCAAAAGTGTCATCATCATTAATGTACAGTAATTTATATTTACAACAATTTATTTAGCAGAAGATGCATTTAAAATAAAGATTTTATTTATTATCCCATTTTCCTTTTCTCTTCTTTTTGGTTTACCAGTTTTTTTTTTCTTTCTAAAAATTGTGATGTAAATTTAAAACAACTGACCCCACTTTCTACTCCTATACAGTTGCCAAATGATCACACTTTAAAAGCACATTTACTCTTCAGAGGAATTGTCCTTTATGAGAAGAAAGCACTCAGACACGTTAGTGTTAGGGATGGTCTATTGTAGTTCTCTAATAAGAACCATCAGTGGTGGTTTTGTCTCGTGGGTTTCAGACAGACCTGTGGGTGTTTGTTCCATGAATGCAGCGGACCAGAGCTTTCAGGTCTGTGGTGACACACCCATCAACAAAAGCAGATCTTTTGGGTTACAAACATGACTGTTATTGTGCTATAGCAAAAATATGTGATAGTTGTTGTCCTTGCTGTTTAGCTGTAACATGATCTGTGTTTATGGTGGTGGTCTTTTAAATATCACTGGGAGGGACTTCAGAACAGGAAGCTGTCAGCCAATTATGCATGTTGCCAGTCAATTTAGGCAGTTAGAGTCTTATATTGCTTAACTTTAATTTTGATTAAAACAAACTATTGATTATTGAGGCTAATGTTAAAGGTCAGCGGTGTTGCGGGTTAGACATCTATGGATTTGTGAGGCAATAAAAACTTTACTGAGAGCCAGTGTAATTGATTTCTCATGGACAGAACCTTGAGGAACATCTGTTCTGAATTTCCTCAGAATTGGAATGATGGTGAATTGTGTGTGATATCTGGAGTGCAGATCTGAATTAAACTTGATGTTCAAGACAAACTGAACCTAACATCATTGGATATCAGAATAAATGGAAAAAAGACTTTCTAGAAACAATTTCTTTTATAAATGTATCCCCTTTCCTTTTGTTTCCCCCCTAGTTTGCATTATTTAGGTTTTCCTTTGATTTATACAGAAAAAATAACCATAAAGCACCTGAGTGAATGAATAGTGTCTCAGTGTTACAATTATGAACTTTCTCTCCAAGTGCTCAAACCAAATTACATACCACATTGCCAGCTCTCCTGGTTTTGTCAGTGAGTGCTATTTCCCACGGCCATAAGAATAACTGTAGATGATGCTGAGTTTCTTTGCTACCATGTAGTGGGTTATTCCCAATGCTTACATTACTGACTCAGGACTGAGTGTTCTTCTGTTGTTGTTTTTTCCTATTAACATGATTCCTCATACAGAATGTATCTGAAAATTAATGAGTTATGAAATTGCTAACTTACATTGAAGGCACTTGGCCAAAATTAATCATTTGGACATAAGGATACTTCTGACTTTAACGTGTGGTCTATAAAAGTCAACTGACATGGATAAGCACAACAACTAAGTATGCTTGGGCTAAATTTGACTTTGTTATATGCCAGAGTAAATAAGGCATATGCTATATGTGTTGAATCAACACAGTTCAAATGTAAGAGACATATTCTTTGCTCTTGTAAATTTGGATGGGCTTGCATCCAAAAATCCTTCAGTACTTTTCCATAACCTCTTCTTGTACATGAAGTCAGGACATGTTTGATTGGTTCTGCAGCAGATGGAGTGAGTTAAAGTTCACATTTTTTGAAAACCTCGACTGCAATTACTGAACATTTTGCTCTGTGATAATAGGAGATGGTTTGCAAAGTGAACGAATACTTCAGGGGTGTTCACACAATGCAAATCTGAATGTTTCAAAATGAAAGAGGTTGTGTCTGCACTGGGCATGTCAAAGTGAATATTACAAATCATTTGTCATCAGAAATACCGCAAGCATGTATGTCATAGAATGTCAGAAAATGGAGTATGTCAAATTTGTTTACTCTCAGTAAAAGTATGGTCACATTTACTGTTGTTTGACAAATTTGTCAATAATTTCAGTTGGAATCCATTCTATCTGGAAGGTCACATGATTTCCTCACTCAGATTCTGGTCCTGATTCGAGTTGGTTGCACAAATTTGCAGTATTTACCAGTAAAAATCTGCTTGCTTTGAAAGTGACTTTTTTGTGTGCATACATAACTACACTATTGAGAATAGACAATGGACCTTTTTGTCAGTGAAATTTCAGTAATGTGACCGCTAACGTACGCTAATATACTCCGAGCCTAGCGTTGTTAAATGGGCTCTTTTTGGACTTTTTTATGATGGACTTTTTAAAAGTTACATTCAACAGTTTGAAAACAAATCAGGGTTCACAACCTGTCTAAATAACCCATTGGGACGCATTCGGTCTTCTAATGCAACCTTTGAAGTATTCAGCCTTTGAATTGGGACACAGCTGGCATCTATGCTTTAATGTTTAATGCTGACTAATGCGTCTCCTACAGCTTTTAATTAAAAAAACCTCTTCACAAAATTGACATCATTCTTGTTTTAAACTATCCATAATTATAATTTGTAGCAGTTTCTGCATGAAATGTCTCTGGTATTCAAGAATTTGATTTGTTACACTAATGTGTAAAATTCACTTTTTATCTGAACAGAAATTTGTCGGCACTGTAGAAGAGCTTAAACAAACCTTGCATGATTACATAATGACAGGATGACAAAGGCTAAATAATCTAACAGACCTCTTCTGTGGAAACTTCATAAGGTCAGCTCACGGGCCTACTAGCAGTAAAAGCCAGCACTGACAAAAAGGGAAGTGAATCATCCAACTATAGAACATTCTTTCCAATAACTAAATACTGAAGCAAAGAAAAAGCTGTGTGATTCACTTAGACCATCACACATTTTTTTGTGAATCAGGGAAAGTATGAGAATTTCCACTTTAAATGATATATAGAGGTTTCTAACCCAAATAAAATGGAGATGTGGTTATTAAAAAGAGAGGAATGTGGTGAGAATGATTATAATAAGATTTCAGCAAGAGGGACATATTTTATCACACGTAAATTAATACAGATACCCTTAGGTAAATAATATTAAATTGAAGAATTCAGGAAGACATAAAAATAAGTTATAATCAATTCCATGCACAGGTGTCAGGAGTTACTAATGCTCCCTTAAGAGTGCTTCAGGAGTCCACTGTCTGCTGGAGCAAAATGCACACACAACCCACTTCTCACCTACAGAAACAGTCAACTGCTGATAAATTTGTGCTCTTGCCATGGATAAATAATGCAAAAACTTCAGTAAATGGATCCCATATTCAAGCATGTTTGCCAAAATATGTGCTGATTTTAATTTTGTGGAACTGTCTCACAAAATCAAGTGTGCTAACATTTAAGTTCCAAAATGTGCCACAGATTATGTCTTTTAAAGAATTTAAAACACACAACAAGCTTGTTCATAAAAGTCAGAGAGCAATAAATGCAAAAAAGATTTAAATAATAAAAAATAAATGTAAAAAAGCTTTTATTTACTTTAATAGCATTTGTATTGCTTGACACCACAAGTACAAGTATTTACTAATATAAAATGCTATGACATCTCCCACTGGGCCACTGGAAAGCTAATTAAAGAATTTTGTGGAACTTGTGACCTGCTGTGGTCAATACATGATATTTTACTATATATTTTAAGAAAATGGCTGTGCTGATCTGGAGGTGGATACATTTATATGCACTATACTATGCAGGCAATATGTTCAAAAATCCAATGACTATTGCACTGTTTTAAATGGTGACGTGTCCCAGTTTGTTAACTGAGTGCTGTTTATTTCTGTTTGTCACACTCTTATGGAAGCCTCTAAACCAGGGCTGTCAAACTCAGTTCCTGGAGGGCCGGAGCCCTGCAGAGTTGGGATGCAACCCTAATTAAACACACCTGATCCAGCTAATCAAGTCCTTCAGGCTTGTTTGAAAACTACATGGTTTGTGTGTTGGAACAAAACTCTGCAGGGCTACAGCCCTCCAGGAACTGAGTTTGATACCCCTGCTCTAAAATATGTCCTCTTGCCCCACACTGGATTGTTTGGCTGGCAGCTCATAAAACACATAATTGGAATCATAGTTGGCACTCTTGTATTGTGTGCCCTGATGCAAAATAACTTTACACAGAATTATACTTTAAATACCAACACCAGAAGGCCTGCTTCCTCTGCCAGAGAAACTGAACCAGTGTGGGAAAACTTACTGGAATTAGGTGTGTGTTTGCCCTCAAAACTTTGCTTTGAACAATATCTGAAAGAATATTGAATCTCATGTTATCTGTTTGTATTTTAAAGCAAAACAATGTATTCTATTTCTGCTGACAGACTGAAAACAATGAACAACAACTGATAATGACTGAACTTTTATTCTGAAGAAAGTAGAAGATGTGGCAAGCAAATGTTTGACAAGTAAAGCTGTCTGGCAGATGGGGAAGGTCTGCTGCACAGGACTGCACTTTTTTCAATGAGTTTCAATTAGATCGTGTAATTAGAAGTGTCATTAATGCCACCTACTGGTAGCTCATGTCAAGCGTCCCTTTGATTATTCCAAACGTCCAATTACCTCCTATACACCATCATTTGGATCAAATATGGACTAACCCAACTTTTTTGTTAAAAATTTAATGTAAAAATTTAACCCAACAGCTGGGTTAGTCCATATTTGACCCAAAGTTGGGTTGAAACAACCCAGCATTTTTTAGAGTGCATTTAACGTTGTCTCCACCATACAAAAATTTCATATTTCTGACCCCTGCAAACTCGAATATTTGCCCCAACCAATATTCTTCTCTCTATTCTGCATCCTTTAACTTGTCTTCTCCCCTATCTGTGATCAAAAAAATAAAATAAAATAAAATAAAATTAAATTAAATTAAATTAAATTAAATTAAATTAAATAAAAACCAGAGTATTAGCTCCGTGTTCGGCCAAATACAAACAGCCCCTCTGCCTGTCACATATGGCACTGTGAGAAGAGATTTAGGTACATTTATAAATGACCTCTCTTCTTCACTGGTCATAAGAGCGCAAGAGCAGCCTCTGGCTCTGCGTATGAATAAAACATACACTAGACTAGACAGCTCACCGGTGAACGCTAATCAGGATTGTTTGGTATCCAGATATGGATATGATTGATATTATTCTATAAAGAAATATGAAGTATACATGAGAACCCATCAACATTTTTCTAAACATTCACACTTTAGGTCTAAACTTCCTACGGGGATACCTGGCATGAACTTTATCAGCGGTCGCATGATTGAACAGGTAAAGTTGCTTCTTAATCACACTATAAATGATCCACAATTGGTTTGATTTGAATTTGAAGTTTTGGATAGTACAGCTGAATGTATCCTTATTTAACATTGTTACATAATCTTACATTAACATTGCAAGATGATTTATTATACAAACTGACACTCTGTGAGGAGAACTGTTAATAAATTACCATAGACTAATAACTCCGGTAGATGTCACTGTTTACCCACTTTTTGCAGTACATAAGTAGATGCCTATTTAACTCCAAATAATAGTGCAGTTCCAGTGCTTTTATTTTTCTGGTATCTAGTGCAACAGCATAGGATGTTTTACTGCATGTATAACTCTGTTCGTCTGTGTTCACGGCGTCCCAGACCAGAGTATGTGAGCGGTGTAGAATTGTGTGAACTTGCCTGGAGTTAAGAAGAGTTTCTGAGAGTTGGTGTTTTCACTTCATGTTCACTTCAAGTGAGGTGCAGGAAATGGAAAACCTGGAGTGGAGCTTAAGTGGACTGATGAGTGAACACTGAGGAGAAATTACTGTTGAGCCACTCCACTCATACTTAGAGATGGGTCCGAAAACAAGTAAAATACACAGAATACCACTACTACTAATAATATAAAATTCAGAATAAGGGTACAATAGGATATACAAATATCAAATAAATGCTTTATGGAGCTCACCAATGTTTTTTTTTTTTTTTTTTTTTTTTTTTTTAATCTTTAAAGCGTTTTCATTCAAAGAGTGTTTAATACAGCTTTCAGTCAACAAAACTGTAAAGTTTTATTTATTTTTTTCATTTGTGAATGTGAAATTTGGTCAGTATACAGGCAAATTAAGTACATTAAAGCACTTTTTTGTCCTCTTCAGAACATTCATTAAAACTAAAAAAAAAAAAGGACATATTCCCACAAAAGTGGGAGAGGCCTTGAACACTGAACATTTTATTGATAAATTTGTGTCTCATACCACCCACAATATAATTGAATAAGTACAATGCAAAAATAAATGCAAGGTGGTAGAGTGCTTTGACTTCTTTTAGAACTATTATTTGTTGGCATAAGAAAAATATACAAATTTACAAAATTTAGATTGAAAGGTTATCTACAGTGTATTAAGTTTTTGTTTCTAGAACTACTGTATCAAACCAATATCACACTTAAAAACTTTCAGTCTGAATATCAACATTTTGAGATGCCACTAACCCGTGTGATATTTCTTAAATTCCTGAGTCTGTTTTCATAACTAGCACATGAGTTTGCGGTGATGATTAAGTAAATTCTATGCTTTGAACACCCCACCTATCATCTTTTTAATGGTATGCCAAAACCGCAGATTGTCTCCTCCCTGTTTAAACTTGCCTGCTCTTACGGCACTCCGACTCAACATCTTGCTATTTAGGTGAGGGGTTGGACAGAGCAATAGGGTGTAATCTTTTGCATGGATGAGAAGGAAAACATTTGTAACATACAAGTTGATTTAGTTAGTTAAGCACTAACTCACCATTAAACAATAAACCACCAGATGATGGCGATATTGCATACTGAATGGTCTACCCTGCTGGAAAAGTCACTTATATGTGTAAGAGCTACTTAGTGGCAGTAGAAAGTGGATGGATGGTAGTCAGTATGTGTGTGGTCAATGTTCAGCCTCTTACTTGAGTCTTTAGTAGCCTATTGAACTTTTCATATGATTTAGTTAAAGTGTTTATACATAGATTCAGTCTTAATAGACCCTCTTATCTTATTACTAATTGTCTATTTACCAAACAAACAGTTAATTGTTCTCACACAGATGCAGCATAAACAAATTCAGGGCACCAGAAGCTTAAACAATATGGTTGCACCTTCTAGCATTTAAATACTTTGCACGCTGTTACTCATGACCCCTCCTCATTTACATAAACATATTTTCATTCTATTGTGTTCATATTTTTCCTCCAGCACTGCCCACACACCTCCAGTGTGGCGCAGTGCATAACCGGCATGCCTGAAGCTTGTTCTCCGCAGCGTTCGCTCAGACTGTTATTGTGGTGTAAACAGGACGTGTCGATTCACATCCCCAGTTATCTCGTTTTTCTCCCCAAACCCATGCATTCCTTGGCGTTTCTTTCAAAGATGAACATAAGGGTCAAGTAAAGGCACTTAGAAACAGGCATAGTGGTGATCTGGGGGAGCTAGAGTGGATCAGTCTGTCTTCCATCAGCCATGTTTAACAGATCATTCCCTGGTTCATGTGACTGGAGACTGCAGGGCAGCTTGGTTTGTTTTAAGAGGGAATGCCTTTAGCATACATTCGAAATATCATGCAGGCTAACTGGCACCATCTCTACGATCATTCATAAAAGTCGCTCAAAACTGTACGCCACCCATACGTGTGTTTTATAGCTATTGCCCCTGCCATCAGTCATGATAGGCATTGACAAGACGTTTCCAGACTGCTCAAACAAGGGATTACAGAGGCATTTTAAAAGCTCTCGCAGGATGTCAGAGTTCACTTATGGCCCTTTAAAGAGTCTATAACTCTGGAGAGAAACTGGCAAATTCTGCCCCGGTTGGGAATGCCAGGAGCGAACCTTCCTGATCCTATTCTTTAGATGGGAGAACATCAGATTTGATGAGCAGAAATAAAACCGACAGTTCTTTCTTTCTCACTGCATATGTGCAACAGAGTCGAGGACGGCTTGTCCAAAAGATATCAGAGGGAATGTTATGTTTATTTATAATACAATAGACATCAGTCAGATTGCCTTTCACTGAGACTTGGGAATATAGGTCATGTCTGGAACATGTTTCTGTGAAGCTGTGATGTTAAACATCTCATTTTACCTGTGATCTTCATAGTGTACATCCTGTTCCACTGTGAAAGGTATTAGCACCCATCAAGCAGACAAGATCAGATCAGCCTGTGAAAAGAGATCGTACCTGCATGGTACCCATATAGTATAATATTATGAACAATATTAAGGAAAGAATGGTTGATATAATGCTGTGATCCCTAAATTCAGCTGTAGCATTTAAAATGACTGATTTTAGCTTTTTTATATAAATCTTTTTAATTTATTTAGGGAAAATAGTATAGATTTTCAATATCTGCCATGTGCTGGTGATCAGCCATATAACCTCTGCTTATCTGTATCAGATAGAATTTTAATATTGGTGCATCCCTATGTTTAAATATTTTAATATTTTAAATGTGTCTTAGTTGTGCGTTACATTGTCTTTCTAAAATGGATGACTGTTTTTCTCCCTGTTTTTTTAATGCATTTCCTAATCTACCAAATAAACACTTGAATGCTGTTTTTTGATATTAGGAATGTTTCATAATGATCAGATTTGACGATCTGAGCGATACAATATTTGCTGATACTGTACCTTAAACATGCTGCAATGCAACTATGGTTTAATTAGATTCAGGGGCCCTTGAGTGATACATCAATATTATGATTATATACAACCAGTTATATTTTTATTAACTCACAAATGCAACCAAAAACATGAACATTTAATTGATCATTACACCGTTAGTATATATCAAGCTGTGCTTTATTTTGAGTTTATTTAGACAAAATCTTATAAATTGTAATATTGGCCATTTATTGCTTATCAACCTGTACATGAAAATAATTAGTAGTTTATTTTATTGTCCAGAATTTTCTTTTCAGCCTTTCATGCTTCTTCCAAATCCTTTCCAGGTTTCCCACCCATGCGCAGAACCAGGTTGTTACAGTGGAAACGGGTCATCTCCTTAACCTCTACTCTTTATCTTGATCAGATTTCCCTCTGGCTGGGGTTGGGGTGCTGACGGGGGGTGGCGGTATGCTGTGGAGCTATTGAAATTCCAGAGCTGATTTCACAAGTTTTACATTGCCCTCATTCTGATCCCTCCTCTGTGACTCATTTTTGGGCCTACACTGGGGTGTAGAACACAGAGCAGGTGATAGGCGAACTCTTCCCGGCTGACCAGCTCTCTACTGGAAAAACAGGAATAAGGAGTGAAGGAGGGATGGCTGGCGGTTGGTCCCGTCCGAGTCGGTTCCCATGTCTTGTTTAGAATTTAATGGACTGAGACAGTGGGAATCTGACATGTTTTGTTTAATTTATGAGAAGATGGGCCTGTTTTTGTAGTTTCTCCCCAGGTCACATACCAAGGAGTGTGTGTGTGTGTGAGAGAGTGTGTGTGTTTGTGCATGTATAGAATGGTTTCACGTTTCCATTGCTTAGCAATGGTGTCACTGTTGTTAAGCTGGCTTGGCGTCTTGTGTTGTGTTATCTGCCCTACCTATCCTGATGTTTGTGTTCGAAAAGATGGTATCTTGAAAGAAATTGCATGGTGACTTGCCTCTGATATGGAATTTAGTTGGTTATGTCTCACTCACGTATGTGCCTACTCACGTCTATGATTTGAACCTTCCCATCTAAGTCATATGTTTCATGAACATTTTTTCTAAATTAACTTGGTGAATCCATACTACCCTTGTTAGAGAGAACAGAAATTCAAAATTCATCCATTTCATATTTGACTTAAGAACAGTTTTGTCTTGTACACTCAAGTACTCAACAAGTCTAGTCTCGGGATGTACAATATATTGGTGCTACAGTATATTGGTTATTGGCTGACATTAGATATATATATTTTTGTACATTTATTATGTTAGACGATAACAGATATTGTACACACTCTTTTCCTCTGCATTTAGATGAGCTTTGCTGTCATATAATGCTCACGCTAATGCATGCCGCTCATGCAATTACTGATCCAAACTTGTGAGCCAAAAGATTTCAGTCGCAGAGACTGTGGAACGAGATGGATAAAAGAGTGACAATTGGAAAGAGAACAAGACAGGAAGAGAATTTATCTGCAAGTGGTGTTAAGGTAGGCTAGTTATCTCCTTGCCATGGCTCCAGGTTTGATCTTGGCTTTTTCTGCAGCTAGCCTCAGCCTGTGGAATGCCACAGTCTCTTCCATGTGTCACCCAGGAATTTCCCATCCTTTAAATGAGGAGAATGCGGCGCTAATATATAACCAATTACACAAGTAGCATTTCCTGTGTTCCTTTGAGATTGTTTTTTCAAGCTCAAAGTGCCAATCAAGGCTGGAATGCCAGAACATGATTCTTATTTGCTAAGGGTCAGTGCACCATTGCCCTTACATTCTAAAGGCCCATTGTTCCCAAGAGCCGAGAGACTCCATAACCCTCGGCCCCTGCTCTCTTACCCCAGAGCCCCCACATCAAGGGCCCGCACTGTTTACACAGCATCCGCTCCCAGAGTGACCTGCCACGTAAAGGATTAAATAAGGTAGGGCCCTCGCAGCAAAGGGCAGAGCGATCCAGTCACTGCCACAGATAGTTAGGCTGAACGCGAGAGAGGGAGAGGGAGAGAAGAGGCGACTTGGGTCTAGAAGCTTTTTGTGCAGCGAACAATGGTGAGATTGCTTTACCAAGACGCCGAGCTCGCTGTCTTTGTGCGCTTTCTTGATGAACCCACTCAAAGAAACATAAATGTAAAAGAGTTTCTCTCTGAGAACGCTTTCTGGAAATCTCAAAGCACCCTCTGATATTGAAGTACAGACTTAATTCAAGAATATCAATATTAGTGTTATTAAATGTACTAAATTAGCCTGCAAACTAAATTAGTGTGATGGTGTGACAATTGAAGTTAGCATTGCTTCAAGATTTCACAGTTAAGGGGTGAGGGATGAGGGATGTGAGCCACCTGTATAGCGGGTTAATAATGGACATCTTCAGAGTCAAGCGAAAGGGCACGATGGGAAATGAACTCTCTCTGTGCAATCAATGGCTAATTAATGGAAACATGATCATTTTGAGCACTGCAGATGCGGGGGGAATTTGGAAGAATGGATTATACTATATCCATCCCATTCTCCTGCAAATGCAAGAGCAGCGTTCATTTTTACACAGATTTTTTTGTTTGTTTTACCTTTAAAACTATGAGAAAAATATCATAATGATTGAGATTTGATTAAAGTTAATTTTATTCAAAGTAGAATCTAATTTTAGTCTGAGAACCAACTTAAACCAAATATGTAAAATGTTACTAAAACATATAATCATTTAACAAAAACGTTATATAACATTAAACAATATAATGGGTAGGGCTGGGTAAAAACACAGATTTCTCGATTTTAATCGATTTTAATTGTTACATTCCAAGAATCGATTAGTCTAGCCTGTTTTCACTTTCCAGTTTATGAATGGAACATTGTAGCATGCCTCCCATCCAATAAATCCCAATAAGTTTTGTGCTTTGTTACTTTTTATGTGAAGGAAAGTCTCAAGATTTCAAATTCTTTCCATTTTATTACAATATTCAAACAATAAATGCTGTTTAATGTGGAGTGACAGATCGCTGTAGCGCCTCAGTTCAAGAGAAGCACACATGGATCATCTGCTCTGCTTTAATACCAGCTTACAGCACGAAATAAACATGAATAAACATCCGAAGGTAGGAAGCTATGTTAAAAGAAAGAGTACAACTCCGAAATCCGTATCCTGTCTCATGTAATTGCTCAATCAGTGTTTCAGCCACGGATAGATGTCAATATAACAGCTTGTAAACAATGTCACAAAATCACATTTACCTCAGAAAAACATATTCGTTGACCATAAACTCATTAGTCAGGTAGAAAAATGAACTCTGTACATTGTAAAAAATCCAATTAACAAAATGTTGGAAGGGCAAAAATATTTAAGTTGAGCTAATTTTATTGCTTGGGCTTAGTTGAGAGGACATATTATATTAAAGATATTTGAAAAACATTGAATGAACGGTTATTTTCAAATCCAGTCAACGATTAGCTATGCTAATGTTGACTAAACTAATAAAAACAAATCCAGCCAATACTGAGATCATTCTGCACGTGCGCGCGCCTGAGTGACTTCGCGGGAGAAACAGCGCCATCTTGTCAAGTTCACGAGTCAGGTAAGTCCCACTAAATAAATGTTATTTTTTAGACTAAATTTATCTACAAAAACATACAGCATATCCGATGTTTTTGAGTGGATATTTAGAAGTGTTTTATAAGTCATGTGCCTGAAGAAAAATGAATATTTAGGCTATAATGTTAAATGTAGGCCTATGTCAAGTTCACGCGTCAGGTAACTTAAGCGGAACTGAATTTGTACTTAGACTGATTTTTTCAATGCTCGTATATTAAAAAACATTATTTAAAATGTATGTATTTATACACAAACGTACAACATATATAAAAACATCGAATAAGCGTTGTATGAATATGTCTGAGGGAAATGAGCTGTTTAAGGGAACGTGGTCTTTCTTCTCATTTTAATCCATAAAACACTTAATGTAAAAAACTGTTACTATAATGAATTTTAGGTTTAATTTTGGCGTGTTGTATGATATTTTTGTGTTTCCGTGACGTTAAAAGATATGAAGAGATTGCGTGGTCTCTCTCTTTTATAACCCATTGATGCTTACTACGAAGAAATGTGTAAACCACAGTAATACGCTTATTTGAAGTTAACATGGGCGTGTTGAATGGGTTTTTGCGTGTGCAAACTTTTGCAATTGTCCCGTGAAGTTAAAAGTCGACATTAAACGTGATTAACAACCAGGATCTTTTCAAACGGGGCGGATTACACGGTGTGTCTGGTCTCGTGAAGGCGCTTCGGAGAGGACTTCGTTCCGAACGAGAATAAACAACTGAATCCTTTCACAAGGCTCTGTTCTTCCAAGGCTCCAAACACTGCCATGTGACCAGACCACTCCACTGCAGCTACATAGTGTGTGTCTACTTTCAACACTAAGACTTAAGGTAATGTGTAAAAGTGTTTACTACAATTAAACTGTGCTTTATTGTTCTCAGTGGCATCTACGCTAATATTAGACTGTCTCATTCTTATTCCAAGGTCACTGTAGCCACCCAGATCCAGACTGTATCCAGATCAGATGGTCACTGCAGTCACCTGGATCCAGTCCGTATCCAGCCCAGATGGTGGATCAGCACCTAGAGATGACCTCTACAGCCCTGAATGTCAACGGAGACCAGGACAACTAGATGAGCCCCAGAGACAGATCCCCGCCGAAGACCACGTCACCTAGACAGCCATCAGGACAAGACCACAGAAATCAGACCAGTTCTCTGCACAATCTGACTTTGCTGCAGCCTGCAGTTAAACTGCTGGTTTCGTCTGGCCAGAGAAGAATGATGGAGTTTTGGTTCCTTCGACACACAATTTTTCTGTTTAATACTATAAAGCTGCTTTGACACAATCTGTATTGTAAAAGGCACTATGTAAATACAGTGACTGGACTTTACTTGACTCAGTTCAGTTGAACTGTAACACCTGTTTCATTTATTTTTTATGACTTCTGCCTCATTTTAAAGATGTAATTGTGAACAGTAGTAATATTTGTAAATGTTTGTTTGCAAACATTTGAACTTGTTTAGTCTTTTTTTAAGTTCATTAAACAAATGTTTAAAATAAATTTTGCAGTTGTATTACAAATGTAATGTTTGACAACTGGATCACTTTAAAGGGATAGTTCACCCAAAAATGGAAATTTGCTGTTATTTTATTGACCCTCTGGCTATCCCAGATGTCAGTGACGTTTTTTTCTTCAGTAGAACAGTAAAGAAGATTTTTATCTGAAACAGTTATCCTTGGCGATTCATACACTGCACGTCTGTGGCTGCCGTTTTATGATTGTTTAGCTTCTTAAGACCTCAATGTGTCCCCAGGAGCCTGTGGTAGTTTGGTCTTGTCTGTATATGTTTATTTGACTCTCAAAAGCCGGTAGCCAGAGACGTGCAGTTTATGAATTGCAATGTTTTCAAAGACATTGTTTTCACCTAAAAATTTCCTTTACTGTTCAATAGAAGGAAAAAAAAAAAAAAGTTAACTGCATCTTGGATGGCCTGAGGGGGAGTCAATTAACAGCAAATTTTCATTTTTTGGGTGAACTATCCCTTTAAGCCTGCATGTTTAGTCTGTATGACAAATGTTATAAATGCAGATTGTTATTAAATAAAGGCTATTATGTTTTGTAATGTGTGTGTTTTAGTGATTTATAGACACCAGGTAATAATTTTCTTAAACTCAATATAAAATATAATAACTCGTTCCACAGCAATTTCTTATGATGCCCAAATAATAAATCTTAGTTGAGGTAACATATGAAACACGGAGCGAATGGTTAAATTTTAATTGACAATTTGCTGTAGTTTTCTAAATGTTTGACCAATTAAATAATTTTAGTTGAATGGACTATAAAACTTTCAGTAAAGGCTGAGCCAAATAAAAATGAACAATTCAGGCAACACTTTGAAGACAGAAATTGACTGAACGTAAAATTTCTGTGGAACTTGTTATTAAATAATAATTAGTTGAAACTGCTTTAAATTTTTTACAGTGTAGAGGAGAATTTTGTTAAGTATATGCACCATATAACATATAATTTTTACTGTTCTTCAATGCTTAATTTATGTTTACATAAATCCGTCAAGTTTTTATGAAATTTTACATCATTGAAATGTTTGTATTTCAAAAAATGAATTGGAGTAGAAATACAATTATGTAATTATAACTTTATTATTATAAAAACTTAATTGAGTGTAATGTAAGCATTTGTATACATTACAAATCAGTTATGTTAACCATCATTATAGTAATGTAGTACCAACTGACTCTCATGTATATTTTACAGCATAGTTGTTTTTTTCCTTGATAAAATTTGGCATGTACTGTACCTGATATATATCCAAAATAATCGAATTGCAAGCTTGTGAATCAGAATTGAATTGAATCATGGAATTTGTGTCAAAAACCAGTGCTAGTAATGAGTACGTTATTGTAAAACAGTTTTAGTGAATTCTAATGTCAATCCCCAACATTATTGACTATGGATTATTCTTCTTAAAAACATTGATAATATTTTTCATTAGTTTCTCATCATATTTTTGTCAGCAGTATTTGAATTAAAACTGTTTTACTATTGTCATGATGCACATTTTGCATCTTGTATTCACTATCCTTGATGAAATTTAAAAACCATTCATCTGTAATTTCTTTGCATGCTGTTTTACCACTGCATGCGACCCTTCTCATCTTATTTCATGCCTTCTCATTCCAATTCATGCTGTACAAGAGAGCTCAGGACATTTTGGCATTATTCTCTGCATATTATTTTTCCAAACTTCTATTTATTTCTTCCCTCTGTAAAAGATCTTCCTACTCCAGGTGGATGACAGCATGACGGTGAAAGTGAGCATTGGTGCAAGAGTGTGGCATGAAATGAGAGCTGCTGGATGCTGACCATCTCCCTCAGCTGTGTCTTTAGGAGAAGTGTCTGACATCTTCACGCTCGCAGTGGAAGAGAACAGGCAGACAGTGTGCATTGTTAGCATGAAGGGCATTCTATCTATTCCTCTCTGTCAGGGACATCAGCAGCTGTAGAAAGCTCTGCACACATTCAGATTGATTTTGCTTCAATGGCAGTTGATTAGATTTCACTTAGCTTTTATTTTCTTTGGCCTCTGGTAATAGCAGAGCCATTAACAGACAAACACTGCAACACAGGAACTGAAAGCAACCAAAAGAAGTGGTACATTGGCAGCTGTTGCTGGAGAAGTCAAAGTTTCCGCTACTTCATTATCAGTTATTGCCAAATTACCTCAGAATGCGACTGTCGCAATTCGCCCCCTAGTGGCATTTTAATACACAATTAATTTGTTTGTGAAGCTGATGTTATATCCAAAAAGACCTGTGATGTTTCTCTTTTCATCTCCAGTACAGAAACAGGACAGAAAGAGCATTTTCCCTCCTCTTATTGACCATGGTGGAATGAATTAATAATAAATAAATAGCTATAGCTATACAAATGTCCGCCAATACTTTTGCCTAAGGCTGCAGTGTTAAACAACCTAATATTTATAAATTTAGACTCCACAGAAGTAGAAAGTAGTGTGTTTATAAAAGAAAAGACACAAATTTTGGACAATTTTCACCTCGCGCACATAATTATGATCAGAATACATCACATTCTGATTCGCATATTGTGTAGTCACACAGGTTGAAATATTTCAACCCATCTGAAATTATCGAATATATAAATCTGCACCTGCAGTCCACGTTTAACTCACTTTTGGAAACAAATGACTTTGGGTCTATTGTCTGTTGTAAGCAGTGAAAAGGTGGCTCAAGTTATAATGGCATCAGTCAGATTAGCTGATTACTGTTTTTGTCATTGAAGACAGTGCAAGTAACTTTTTACAGATGATGCAATTACTATTTAGTTCTAGCTAAATGGGATCACATTTGAAATGCATATTTCAATCCATATTTCAAGCATTTGAAATTGCAAAAATAGTTGTAGAAAGCAATGGCAGCAGCATAATTACTAATTAACCAGAGTTTGCATGGCAGACATTATTCATAATTGTTTAACATCACTGAGCATCTGCAGAACTGCTTCCACCGTCTTATTAAAGATTGTAAGAATTCCAGGTGGTCTCATGCATATTCAAACTAGAACAGATCAGTCACGTCACATATTCCATACATTCTCGCATCCACATTTGTACATTCAAGAGGTAATGAAAATTAAAACTGCCTTGATATTGAGTGCTTTAGCAGTGTGTAAATTCTGAACGCTTTGACCTGTGACTTGCTGCTCAAATGCAGAAACCAGATTGAAACAAGGGGGTCAGCGCAGTTTGCTCTATAAACTGCTGTCTTTGCGACTATGTTGGGCATGCCAAGAATTCCACTGATCATTGTGTGTGCCGATATGGCTCAAAGGTATGCAGTCACGTTAACAGAAACCTGACCTACCTGACTGATCGAAACTACACCCACGCGTTATTAAGCTCACAATGCTTGTGTGGGAAACAATGAAACGGTCTTGGAAGCTAATTCCTTCCCAGATAGGGGATGGAGATGGACAGCTTTGAATGAAACGAGGTATGTGAAGAGAAATGCCAAGGTCTTCTCTTCATTCTGTGTTCTGTGGTTGCCAGGATATGCTTTGATTTCTTTTATATTTTAGATTTTTTTTTTCAGACACCACTGGAAAACAGCTTTATATGATTTCTATTTGCTGCTGCTGCCTCAAAATGCTCTATTTTTACAACATTCCGTACCTTGTATTTGGTTATTGCAGACAGCTGAGAAGACTCAATAAAATAATTAATTTTTAAATTCTTACTGTTATGTTACATTGCAACATTGCTTGAGTTTTTTATTAATATTTTTCTAAGAAGATTTGCATCCTCAGTGTATTAATTTTTACATTCAGAAATGCATGCATTCAAATAAATGCACATTTCACTGTAATGTCTGAATGAAACAGATTTGTTTCCCAGTCCTAGTGGAAGTGCATTCCTGAGGGCTTTTGTGGTTCTTGTTTTATCCTCCCTGCCTGGCCCAACCCAGCTGTGGGAACAGGAATATGGGGCGTAACTTCGTGCCCAGTCCTCTCACATACTTAAACACACGCATGCACGCACATATCTGCTCACATACAGTATACAGCATGCTCCCTCCTTTGCCACAAAAAAAAAAAAAAAAAGTGACTTTATAATGCACCTGTGAAATTCCCTTGTTCTTGTGCTATTTAAAGATGAACTCATTTGTTTCTTGGACCATTTGACTAACAACATTAAGTTTAACTGACTTTTCTTAAAGTCTATGTTCTTATAAATTTCAAGTAATTATATATTCAAATATTCATGAATACTGAAAAAAAGTCTGTAGTTCATGTAAAATTTAAATATCAAAGAATTTCCCAGTTTTTAGGTAAATTAAATTATATTTAATAAAATATGGAAAATAGGTTTTGTACTCAAAATTATTTTATAGATACAACTCAAAATATAAAATATGTAATGCTTATAGACATGTAGATTGCTGCTAAGTACCCAAAATGCATCTTTCTCCATTGACGATCATTCAGAAGTAAATGGCACTATATTACTGTATACTTTTGTGGCTCTTAAAAGTGTGAAAATGCTTTTTTGCCCTTATCATCTGTCTTGACGTCACAGCTCAGGAGTCATGTAAAGTTTTTATAGTGCTACAATAGAGATTGTTTCGAAGCAGCTCTATCTAAGGGAAATTAAAATTCTTCTATAAAGTAGCTCTAAGACAACGTTGATACAGTTCAATAGCTGTGTAAAGTTCATAACTTATAAAACTATTTCAATTCAGCGATCCACCTTTTTCTTCAATGCGGAAGTAAACCTATGGGTGAGACTTCCGGTTCATTAGCCGCTATAGGTAAATAACGAGGAGAATAACAACATGCAGTAAACGGTAAAACTGTTTGCGCTTCAAACCAGTGTGTTCATAATTAAGATAATACATTAAAATAATATGATAAGACACACCAATATCAAACAGCAAAATGAACTGTTTTGTACAGCTAAAAATAGCTGGACGCGGATGAGACCGGAAACTAGACCCATAGAATTTACAAATGGCCAAGCCCATTTTGACGGCAAGAAAAAGGTGGATACAGTTCAGTAAGTTCAGTGTTGATTCAGTTCAGTTCAATAACTTAATGTTGCAAAATCCATCAATTATGAACAATAGTCGCTAGCAAAAGCCTTGTGGTGTTTTTGCGATCAGCCTGTCACAGTTGTCTGGTTGTTGCTTTTCTGCAGCTCCCAGTTAATTCGTCACATTACATGTATGGCAAGGATTAGCCAATCAGAGCTGCCAATTTCAGCTCCTTCAGTGTGCGCTGCAGTATATGTCAGATGGCCATTGAACTGTGGGTGGCCTGTGGGTGTGTCGTCTGAGAATAAGTTTGATAGATCCATGTGATGCTTTCTGTCGTCTTGTCAAACCCACGTGCGGGACCTAAACTCAGACTGTGCGACTGTGGTTACAAGCAGGCATCAGCCAGTACAGTCAAACAGGCGCATAATCTGGCAGAGTGCTGCATGCAGCTCTCAGCCAGTCCTCATTAACCTGCTGTATCCTCAGCTCAGACCTGTGTGGATGACATCCTTTGAGGAGTCAGGAGTGTGTGCTCATTAGACAAGCCCACACACACTGCCTACCTCGGGTCAAGAGCATCTACTGTAGCCACCCTCTCCGTTCCCCTGGCTGATTGATGGTGTTAAGATGTCACAGCGTTTCACGTAAAGCCCTCCACTTTAGTCATGATGAGTAGACCAGGTGAGAGGAGAAGAGCACAGGACAGCCATGCTAAGAAGGCCACCAATTTCAAAAAACATTTTTCAAGTAGACTAATTTCCATGTCTGAAAAACATTGTTTACTCTCCTCACATTTTTCTATAGCTTACAGGCCTGCTGGAAATTTAGGCCTACTGTATTTAGGCCTAAATAATAAGGAAATTAGGCCTACTATATATGGGGAAAACTGCATTATGAAACGGATCAAATTAAATGAGCCCTTGAAAGTGATCTTTTACATACAATGCTCTTATCATGTAGGTTTGAACTGTGCTCCATGCAGTGGTTTTTCTAAGGGTCAATGACATTCTGTGCCCTTTCCAGTTTACAGTCTGATTATGTCACATCAGCTTGTGAAAGCCCACTGATGTCAGCGGTGCAGTAACAAAACAGCTCGCTTCTCTGAAATTTTTTAATTGTGTACTCTAAATGAACATTGTTGCTAGGCACTCGAGTAACCTTGTCCCATTTGATCTCTTTTATAATCTGTAAAATCATGGGTTTTACAAACAACAAGATTTTTTTTCCCTTTCCCTTTAACAATAAATAGCTGGAGTTCTTTAGTTCACCGTGCAAAAATGAGCCATGTCAGCTGTTAGTTATATTACTCATAAAACAATAATTCAATTCCTGTATAATTTCATTGTAGTATCACAGATTTTTCAAAGTAATAAATAAAACAAAGATTATTTGAGTATGTTTAACAAGAAAATAGTATTTGTTTTTTTACTTCAAAATTTTAAATTTAATTCAGTGTGTTACTTGTAATTGTGTGTAAAATATTCTAGCAATTTCTGAGTATTTAAATTCTAAATTTTATTCATTGCACTTTTTAAATTTAAATCTCACAAACGTTTGAGATTTTGGTCAAAGAATGCAAAATCAATACAAATGGCCTGCGTACATATTCAGTAAGGTGTGAGTGCGTGGGCTGGCCCGTTCAATATTCAGATACATTTTTTACACATTTATGGCCTTGTAAAATGTTTCAAAGTGGACCGACCAGATAAACCGACCTCCTGACTAGCAAAATAAAAGGGCAGGGGACAATCTTATCTAAGTTATGTTTTCTTTTGTGACCTTGGAAACTATTTGATTAGGGGCACATGAAACGCTTGCGGCAAAATCATTTCTCATTTTCTAACTAAACGTGGCGTGGTTTTATTGGTTTACCCTGATCTGATCAGCTGGGATCCCAGCAGCCCTCACACGCCGTTGGTGGTGTGGCGAGATCACAGTACTGTACACAGAATAGCCTAGAAACTTTAACGTCACATGTTATACAAGTATCTCTTTACCATTGAAGGCCTCAACTGGTGTTTAGAAAGAATTCTTGCTGACTGTAGGCAGAGAATAAAACCATGGCCAACATGGCAGGTGTGATGTTGGCAGTGATTTATTTATTTATTATTTCTTTCATTTTGCATCTTCACACATTTTGCTCAGTGTGTGATTCTAAGCCGATTTTTGCTTTTGTGTCACAGATAATATAACATTATTTAATTCGAGGAGGAATAAATTATTGTACAGATTTTTTTGTGTTTTTCGGTAATGAAATGACTTCTGCTAATGGTACATTTTTACATGATGCAATAAGTGCAAATAAATCTGCTTCTGACTATAAGCACTTTTTATAAATTACTGAGCTGAGGCCTTCAATGGTAGCTGAAACAGTGAGGCTGTTTCCCCCCCCCATTTTTGCAATTAGATGATGTTTGACCAGTGCTCTGCATTTTTTTCTTTTTGTTTTGTCTCATGTTGATGGTATCTGTACTACAGATGACAATGTTCCATTAACCATTATCTTATCTTCTCAAATTAGGTCAGGAAGCCATTGTCTTATATAACTACAATTGTGAGAATAAAGTATTTAGAGCCTTTGAATTCTGTGATGAACCATTGGTTTAAAGGAAGTTATTGATTTAAAAAATATCAAATCACCTATTAAAAGAATAGAATTAGTGTCAGTTCAGGTATGCTCATAGGAATGGAAAAAAATTCTGATGTTTTGACTTTCCCTAGTTAGATATATGTGTAGAAGGTGTCAGATTTACAGAACAGATTCATATTGATCTATTAGAAACATGTCAGAGATCACCGAACTTGAACTGGTACACAGTGGAAGATGAAACTTCTTCACGTGCTTGCGCTTCCGCTCTCCCACATTTGCACGCGTATTGTAAGTGCACTGAGCTCAAAGTCTGCTGTGACCGCACCTTATGCCTTCCGCTCATTAGCTGGATGCTTGCTGCTTCTCAAGGATGATGTGCTTATTTTGACAGTCTGGCAGCCTGAAATGAGTGGAATCACTTTGTTCTGTTACAGCAGTATTTTCGCCTACCAGATATGGTTCCAGAGACCACAACGGTTATTAAATCTAATATTCTGTTTACAGCCTTAACTGAGTGCGCTGAACTGCGTTCAGCCTTTCAATTAATTTGTGTTTTGTTTAACAGTGACCCAATAATAAACTACAAAATGTGACCTGAACCTGCATTATCTTTTTGCCTTTGTATTGAAAGATAAAATGTGTATAATAGTGTGTTTCATGACTCGCCAGCCAAGTTTTCTGTCGTCAATTCTGTGGTCTGCACACCCAATGTTCTCCCCTCTGCATGTGTTTAGCATGCCGTGTCTCGGGAAAAAGCCACCACAACTATGTCATGCAGACATTTATTTTTGCCTTGTAAAACTACCCAAATGTTGTGGCATTTTTGAAAATAGTTTGTACCGTTTGTGATACAGAAACCGGCCCGGGGAAGGAGCTTTCTGAGGCAATACGAGATCTTTACGGAAGGCGCACAATGAGGCAGTTGAAATGTTTTAATTGACATGAAAAAAGGCTTGATAATACTGGACGTCACTCAGCCCACACTAAAGCAAACAGATTTGAACGTGTCAAAGGCCTTTGACGTCCCTCTTGCAGCGTAGGTCATATTATCTTCAGCTCGGACGGACTGTGGTTGAACCACTATGAAGAAACCATTCCCTCCCTCTTTCATTTGGCCGTCTCTCTCTCTCACACACGCCACCTCATTTTGCTTCTTTATTAGTGGTGTGCTAAACCTCACTATTATTCAGCAGATCCACACAACTGTGTTTTTTTGTACATTGCTGTTGGTTATGGAAGACCATGACGCTGCTGAGAGACTTTTGTCATGTGAGAGCAATAGTCTAGTCTCTGTGTGGTATCCCCCCTGCCCCTTAAAATAAACAAACACACAGGCTGATTTGCTGACCTCTAGGTTAGTGACAAATGTACGTCATACATCACCGTCACCTTTGAAACTAGTCATTCACATGCTGTCCTGCCATCAAAGACCAAAACACGTGGGTTTAGTTTTGGCCTCTAGCCTTTGGCACAGACTTTGAGCTTATTTGTTTATTTGTGAATGGCATATATCCGATCGAGATATGTTTTAAGCATTAAGAAATCTTTTAAATGTGATGTTTGTCTGGGTCTTTATGCTGTCTAACACGTCCTGGCCCTGTTTGTAGCCCAATAATGACTTCCAAACAATTCAAGTACTCAGAAAGTCAGAATAAGTATTATGATATGCGGTCTGTACAGGTAACCCAATTGACTAATTTACAGTTAACTAATAACACAGTTAACTAATTCCAACTTAAATATGGTGTTGTGGTGCTGTTTACTCACAACAAAAACAGTAGTCAAAATTTCTACTTTCATTTGTTGTCAGTGAAACTGCCAATATATGATGTTTGTTGATTAGGTAGCACTTTTCAATAAGCTTTAGGTATTTGTATTAATGTACGTAGGTTAATGTTAAGTCATAAATATACTATTCTTATTTCATGTTTTCTTGAATTCCAACTTGTCACTTACATGAATGCATGTGTTAGCATTTACATTAATAACCTTAGAAGGTAAAAACAGCTTTGGCCGCACATTCCACTCCATTTTGCTACATTTGAAAAAGTCAAGTTCTTCCACTTCTTTCACAGAGCAAAGGACAGTGGGCAAAATTTGTCCAAAGAGCATGAATGGATGCACTACACACTTTAAGCCGGGCTCACACTACAGGAGTTTTAAAATCCTAACCGATTATGAAATCTGGTTGCAGCACACACATAAGGAGAATCTTTTGCAGATTATCTTCCCCGAAATCTTAAACATGCACACACTACAAGATTTGAACACCGTGGCGCATCACACACTACAAGATATTAAGATTATCATGCCATATGGAGCGCCTCACGTGATCTCACACAGCAGATCATCACTGATCAGTAGTTTACATTAGCTAGCGCTAGCAGCTTTCTGCACTCACCCGGTACGTTCAAAACTGAGACGATTTCACTCAAGGGCTTCTCTTTCTACTTACGGTTGTGATTTGTTTTCGACACATTAAGCCGGGCATACACTGTGCGATCGCACAGTTGAACTAGGGAAGTTGTGGCCTAATGATTAGAGAGTCAGACTCGTAACCTAAAGGTTGCGGGTTTGAGTCTCGGGCCGGCAGGAATTGTAGGTGGGGGGAGTGAGTGTACAGCACTCTCTCCACCCTCAATACCATGACTGAGGTGCCCTTGAGCAAGGCACCGAACCCCCAGCTCCTCCCCGGGCACTGCTGCATAAATGGCTGCCCACTGCTCCGGGTGTGTGTTCACTGCTGTGTGTGTGCACTTTGGATGGGTTAATTGCAGAGCACAAATTCCGAGTATGGGTCACCATACTTGGCCACATGTCACTTCACTTCACTTCACTTCAGAGCTACGAACCGACTGCCCTAAACGCAGTGCTTTTCCCCTCACTGCGCCTGAACTTTAAAACAGAACTTTAACTTTAACTATTTAAACTTTATTGAATCAAGAAAGAAAACGAAAAGAGGGAGATCTTTAGATAAAATATTATTATTATCACGGGAAATGTGAATCATTGTCCATCATTTTGCAATCAGTGATAAAGACAAACACGTCGCAAAATTATAAATATTTCAGTTTTAAACCATAAAGGCGAGCCAGTGCAAACCACACAAACAATTCGCAAACTGAATGAGCGTAATGCCCGAGAAGAAGTTTTCAAATCCAGTTAATTCATTAAGCTACAGAAAGTGAAAGTAAAAACTGACCTAGCTTTCGGCATCTTTCGCTGCATTAACGGCACATACACTCACCGGCCACTTTATTAGGTACACCTGTTCAATTGCTTGGTAACACAAATTGCTAATCAGCCAATCACATGGCAGCAACTCAATGCATTTAGGCATCTAGATGTGGTGAAGATGACTTGCTGAAGTTCAAACCGAGCATCAGAATGGGGAAGAAAGGGAATTTAAGTGACTTTGAACGTGGAATGGTTGTTGGTGCCAGACGGGCTGGTCTGAGTATTTCAAAAACTGCTGATCTACTGGGATTTTCACGCACAACCATCTAGGGTTTACAGAGAATGGTCCGAAAAGAGAAAATATCCAGTGAGCGGCAATTGTGTGGACGAAAATGCCTTGTTGATGTCAGAGGAGAATGGGCAGACTGGTTAGAGATGATAGAAAGGCAACAGTAACTCAAATAACCGCTCGTTACAACCAAGGTATGCAGAATACCATCTCTGAACGCACAACACGTCGAACCCTGAAGCAGATGGGCTGCAGCAGTAGAAGACCACACCGGGTGCCGCGCCTGTCAGCTAAGAACAGGAAATGGTGGCTGCAATTCACACAGGCTCACCAAAATTGGACAATAGAAGATTGGAAAAACGTTGCCTGGTCTGATGAGTCTCGATTTCTGCTGCGACATTCAGATGGTAGGGTCAGAATTTGGCGTAAAGGACATGAAAGCATGGATCCATCCTGCCTTGTCTCAACGGTTCAGGCTGGTGGTGGTGGTGTAATGGTGTGGGGGATATTTTCTTGGCACACTTTGGGCCCCTTAGTACCAATTGAGCATTGTTTAAACACCACAGCCTACCTGAGTATTGTTGCTGACCATGTCCATCCCTTTATGACTACAGTGTACCCATCTTCTGATGGCTACTTCCAGCAGGATAAGGCACCATGTCACAAAGCTCAAATCGTCTCAGACTGGTTTCTTGAACATGACAATGAGTTCACTTTACTCAAATTTTTTACTCAACTTTACCCCCAACACTGCACATTTTGCATCTGTCCATTCTCTGACACCCAATTCAGATCTTGGAGTCTCTATTAATGAGCCGATGTTCTGAATCAGGTGTGTTTGATTAAGGTGACATGGAAAACATGCAATGTTGGGGGGCCTCCAGGAACGTGGTTGGGAACCACTGCAATAGAGCACCTTTGGGATGTGGTGGAACGGGAGATTCGCATCATGGATGTGCAGCCAACAAATCTGCAGCAACTGCGTGATGCTATCATGTCAATATGGACCAAAATCTCTGAGGAATGTTTCCAACACCTTGTTGAATCTATGCCACGAAGAATTAAGGCAGTTCTGAAGGCAAAAGGGGGTCCAACCCGGTACTAGTAAGGTGTACCTAATAAAGTGGCCAGTGAGTGTATTCTCTCAGAGGAGACGAAAGTATTGGGTAGTATTGAGTATTGTCTTAATTTATTTTCTAAAAAAAAAAAATCTCTTATGGCTGATATAAGTAGTGAAAACAACAACAACAGAATTGAAGTTTGGAATTTCCTTGACTGTAATAAAGGTTTTATTTTCATTGACTGATTAGTCATTAAGCTGTTCATTCAGTATTCAGAGTCCGGACATAGGCTTAGATGGTTGAGAATTTTAATTATAAGCCTATTCATTGTGGAATATATCTAAATGTTTAAAATAATTTTCAGTGAGGAGTAATCTAATTTAATCTTTTATTATCCACTCCTCATTTGTGCTGTAAATGCGCTATGAAATTATTGCGGGGCAGATGAATTGTAGTAGGCTAGACCTATAAATTTAATAGTACAATAATAGTAATAATTTAATACATTAATTGGAAATGCCAAATCCTCACGATATCACCGATAGTTTTTTATTTATTTATTTATTGTTATTATTTTTTTTAAGATATCTGGCTATCGTCCATATACAGAAATCGCACAGTGTATGCCCGGCTTTATTCAGACAGTCCCGTTACAAAACGTCAAGGAGTTGTTTCCTCCGTCTCTACTATACAATGGAGCCGTACAGCAGCTGTTTTGCGGTCGCGCATTGGCTATTATGAAAGTACTGACATATAGCCGTCATCATCCCAATTTAAATCCTAAATATCAAACATGTTTGATATGATCGGGGCAGCCCTGATTTGTGTGTGAGAAGATCGGGAGGTGCAAGATTCGATCGGTGATCGCCGCACATTACCAGATAATCCGCGCCGAACATCGGGACCGATCGAGGTGGTCGACAAGATTTTTGCTCCGATTCTCGCAAGGGGGAAATCCTGTAGTGTGAGCCAGGCTTTAGACGGTCTATTTTTAACATATTTGGAATGCAATATTTCTTATCTTTTTTTTTTTTTTTTTTTTAAACATGTAGGTAAAATAAGCAAACTGCATCTTCAGGTAGTAACAGCACTGACTGTTTGCCTAAGGAAGGACATTTTTTTTTCTTGCACGCAAAAGACAACTATTATGAAATTAAAAAAAAAATAGATATGATTGTTTTATATTTTTAATTAAAAAAAAAAGTTTTAAAAGGGAAAAAATGCTTTCTTTTTACATGCCAAATATAAGAGGAAAATATTTAACCGGTACATGCTTGGGTTATGATAGACATTTCTCTGGAATGTGCCAAATTCAGCTTTTACTCTGTCACATTTAACATGTTTTTATTTTGCCAGTGCAATCATTTGAAATAAGGAGCAGGGAAAATCATGCAGCAAGAGCATAATTATAGACACAATCATTCATACATTTTGACAACTTTGATATGCACGATTCATTTGGACTTTGTGAATGCATTTCAAATGATGCCAGATTATTTGCTTTGGATGGAGGCGTTTTGTAATTTACTGCAGCACGTTAAGGTTCATTTTGTTTGGTATTACTCATAAGAGCTCTTACAGTATGTATGGATTCTCACTGTTTTTTTATACAGTATGTTCCAGAAAGATGATGTTCTCCTAAGAAAACCAGGTGTATTTTTAGCAGAAATTGTGATAATTAATAAGTGTAGGCATGGCAGTGTCAAGAAAGGAGTAGTTGAATCAAAAAATTTGAATATTTAGTAATCATTTACTAACCTTTATGTAATTTCAAACCCATCTAAAAAAATCATCTTTTGTGTTTTATTACAGAAGGAATATGAGGACTGAGACTGTCAAGCCCAAGCAAAATGACAAAACAAGCACTACAAACAGTAAGTTATCTATGCACTATATGTTTAGATGCTATACAAAAGTTTCTTACACTTGACTGATAATTTTCAGTGAGCTATTGACTGCTGCAACCAGATCATTGAGACTGTGAACAAATCCTTGAACGAATCACTGATTCATTGAAAAGATCTATCTCTAAAGACCAATTTTTTTGAGTCCGTTCTTGTGAGTTCAATCACTATTTTGTTCAATATAACTTTTGTGAACATTCAAGGAGAACCAGGTCAGATATAAAGATTTTCAGTGGGCTTTTTGCTCTATTTCTTGCGTAAACCTTATCTTTTACCTTCAAAAGACTTATAGATTATAGCGTACAGATAGTATGAACCACTTTTATGATACATTCATGGCATTTTTTTTATAATTCTGGGGCTTCTCATTGTCCCAGTCAGCGTCTAGTTTCATTATATTGAAAAGAGTGACAAGGATATTCTTCAAAAATTTCAGTTCTATACAGAAAAAAGTACTACAGGTTTTATAACGACATGAGAGTGAGTTTTTGGTTGAACTAGCTATTCCATTAAAGGTGGGGTATGTATTTTTTCAAAAACGCTTTAGAAAATGAGTCGGGGCCGAGTACCAAAACAAACTTGTAGCCAATCAGCAGCAAAGGGCGTGTCTACTCATGATACGGGGGAGAGAGCAAGCAGTGCATATGACCGACATTAGGCGAGCCGAGCGATGACAGAATGATAGATATGGCGGATAAAAAACAAAAGAGGAAAACGTGGAGAACAAAAGAAGGCTTACACTGTGTCTACACTGGACGCGACAGTTGTCGTGTTGCGCTGTGCCGCACCAGCTAAAGTCTGTCTACACTGGTAAACAGCAAAGGCAAGAAGTAGGACCCGTGTAAATATCGCATCAGCTTTCCAGCACTGGAGAGAACTGAAGGAGCGGGAAGGCATGCGATCGGACGCCGAGGTTGCTTTGTTTCTTCTCAATCGGTGAGTAACATTGGTTTTGCTTTGTTTCACAGAGCTATCATTGCCTGGTTTGTGTATGTATGTGTGGGGCGGAGCTATCAAAATAGGGGCGAGATCCTTTTAGGGGTGGGGCGTGTTTGTTTTGGTGATTTCAAATATAAACATTGGCTACCAGAAATCGCTTACCCCACCTTTAAGAGTAGGAGTAAGGGGACATTCACACAGAACGTGTTTTTCCATTCCAGTGTGCTACTTTTTCTTTGTTTTTCTAAGTAAACGTGTTAGACGGATGTGTATGACCATTGCACTCGCGTCTTGTATCTTCTGCAGCTTCTCGCACATGAGCGCCGCATTTTTAAGATGCCGTGTCAAGTTAGAAGAATTTCAACTTTTACAAGCAACGCCACTCATCAATGTGAGTTCCAAAACAGTGGACCAATCAGAAGATCCTGGAGGCTGGGCAAGCATTGCAACTTTTCTTTACAATAGCAAGTTGGCATGGCAACTGTTTTATTTGACGGCAACGGACTGTTTTATTTGAAGGGGACGGATACATTTTGTATCATTTTCATACATGTGGACCTCTATTTGTCATTACCACATATTTGGCCATATTGCCAATATCTGAGTATAATATCTGAGTTGTCGGTTTATTTGCATGCACTTGTATGCAAATGCTTAGTGTCATTCGCAATGACTCAACCCCTGTGTTTGCACATCACTTCGGAGCTCTTGCCTCTTGCATGTCTTCTCTCCAAAAGCAAAAAACTGGAAGAAACCACACAAGAAAACAAAGATCTGCTCTGGCACCTCTTCACTGGCACAATTCAACGTCTGCTCCACTCACCTTGAGACGTCCACCCCCCACCTTTCTCACCCCCACACCCAAGAAAATGTGCCATCTAGAAATGGACTATGGCTGAGAGAAGGAGAGGAAAAAAAGAAAGCAATTAGTCATCGATTTCAAAGAGAGTGTATAATAAAACGTTTCCCCCCTAAGGTAAACCTGCGGAATACAAACACGAATTAACCGCCCACACAAGTCCTGTGAATAAGGCTAGAAGAATGTACGGCAGCCCACACAACCGCTATTAAAGAGTGACACACTTAGACACACCGACACATGTAGATATGCCTCTCACCTCCCTGTCACTCTACCCTTAGAGGAGTCGTACAGCCTTTCAATATTCATCATGTAAAAAGCACAGGCTATACTCGGGTCCTCAGATCTTTTCACACAAGATGGAGTTCTTTCATAGCTGTGCGCTGCGGGGTGAGATAAATGTACACCAAACCTATATGTAAACGTGAACATGTGCTGCAAGAAATGTCTGTGTGAAAATAAGAGATAAAGTGATGCATTTAGTGAGGTTTGTTTAACTAGTGAAAAAATGTGCTGAGAAAAAATAAAACAAACATAAAATATTTTTTTTCTCTGGGAGCTTATGGAAGTTTTTTTTCTCAGGTAAATTTATCTTGCTTGGTATTTACAGAAAATTTACATTTTTTATGTATTATATTATATTATATATTATATTAAAATTTAGCTGTCATTATTAATGGGCTCTCAGGGATACTTGCATTTAGCAGTCAAAACTGTTTACTGTACATTATCTATTATAAATTGAGTCCAAAATGCAATTTGACAATTCTTTTTTTTCTTGTCTCTTCAAATGTTGTATAGAAGTCTCTTTGTCTACAGCTGAACCACAACATGATTGTGCATATGATATTTCTTTAAAAATTGTTTTAAATAATAATAATACAATTTTAACAACGTCATATTTTTGTTGACTTTGTTGTGTATTTTTGGGTAATACTTTAATGAAAAAGCTGAAATTATGTCATGCTGTCTTACTGAGCCCATCATGTTTCTGTTAGAGGACTCAGTTTGGACACCTACTCGACACCCTCCCGCTCTCCGCTGTTACCCTAGCAACGGCTATGGTTACTAGGGTGCCTGGTCTCCCAATGGGCTTTCACTGCATTTGACTGTTTTTGAATTGAGAGAGAGAGAGAAAGTGAGAGGACAAGTGTTTGTGAAAAATCCACATTCAGAATTTCCCAATCCCACATGCAACTTAAACTGCAATCGCATCAAAAAACCAGCAAAGGTTAAACCTCAGATCACTTTGACCTTTTTTAAAATCTCAATGTGTAGGCCCTCACAGGCCTCAAACCTTTGGAAAAAGTACAGAAATACTTCTTAGAACAGGATGCTTAAGTAAAGAATTGGTACAATTTGTTCCCTAAGTGGTCACAAAACCCTTACAAGTATTTTTTTTTGCATATATGTGTATATATATATAGTGCATGTGTGTTTATTTATATACATACATATAATATACATGCATATATATATATATATATATATATATATATATATATATATATATATATATATATTAGTACTGTATGACATTATATTCATATAACATTGAATTTATAGTACATGCCACTTTGAAGTACTTGAGAGAGTACCATGGTATTATCCAAAAACCCATGGTTCTTTTTTTGTGTGACATAGAATGTCCTTTGTTTTGTCTGAGAAACCCAACAAATGTGTCATAGGTTTGTATTCAATGCATTGTCTGTTTTTATAGCAGGTCTTTACCAAGGATGAGCACACTTGACACAGAAGTGTGACATCAATAGAGTCTTAGTTTCCAGGAAAGAGATATTGTCTGTTCTGTCCCTTCACCCACATGGTGCAGATGAGACATGATGAACTACTTCTCTGGGGCTACTCTGGGATGTCCAGAGATGAGCTCTTTCAGTTTTTGAATTGTGAGTGAGTGATGGGAAAAATGACTGGGGCTGAACTGATGTGAGGTCTGACCGCTGAGGACAATGCTGAAAGGAAACATGCCTACTGTGTCTGTCACTCAGTTTGTTTAATCATATTTTCCATAAAATGGGGATTTTAGGTTAAATGTTTTTTTTCCCCGTGTTTTGTAGTCTTAAGCAATATTTTGTAAAATGCAGAAGAATATTTCTATGATATAAAAGATGTATGATAAAGACATCTGTTAAACACAGTGGTTTTAGTTGAATTTTCTGTAGCTCAACAGGTAGCAGAGGTTTGAGTCCCAGGAAATGCACCTGCTAATTTAAACATTGCATACCTTGATAAAATCCTTATGGCACATATGCTGGTATTACAGTGAGTATAAAGACTCATTTGCAACCCTGTTTGCCCCATAACCTGTTTTTTTTCTTGAGTGAAACAGGATGTTCAATGAAAGAAAATGTACAGTAGGACAAGCTTGATTTTATGCATCTGTAGTTGATTGGATTGTAAAAGAATAGGCATTTCGGGCGTTTTTGAAAGAATAGTGTTATGCTTAAGGCTGCATTATTTGATTAAAAAAACATTGTGAAGTATTATTACAATTTGACATAACATTTTTCAACTGTGATTAAATTTTAAAATTAAATTTATTCACGTGATGACCAACTGAAATTTCCAGCAGTCATTATTCCAATCTTTAGTGTCACAGTTGCGCTACTCAGTATTTTTGTGGAAACCATGATATTTCTTGTATGATTCAATAATGAATAAGATAAAAAAACAGCATTTATTTGAAATGGAAACCTTTTTGTAAAATTATAAATGTCTTTGTTATCACTTTAATATCAATTTAATGCTCTTATATAGTAATATAAAAAGGCTACAGCAGCAAAAGTGACGTCAACAGAAAACGAAAGTTGTCTCAGAAAAAAAGAAAATTATTACATTTTGTTTAAAGGTTATGAAGACAACATTTTTTAATGTGCACCAATGAATTTTTTGCCAGGAAAGTGCATAAAGTAAATGGGGTCAATTTTTATTTCTCTTTTTTCTCTTTCTCTTTTTTTAGTCAAGAGCAATGAATATCTCCTTTTTAACTTTTTTTTTTTTTTTTTTTTTTTTTATTGGAAGAAGAACAACAATACATCCAAAGCTCAAAAAGTGATTTTGATGCAGGCTGCTACGTCAGACAGAAGTTGGTGGCCTTTAGTAAACAGTAGAAAATGATGGTCTGACCTCCAAACATTACTGAAGCAGACTCTCATAAGGGTCTCGATGTGACTCATCGCCCTATGCGGTGCCTGAAGTAGGAAGGGTTGACACGAGCGCTAATGTATGCAAAAGCTTTTCACTTATCAAGAGCTGTTAGCTCATCATTGTGAAATGTCAGACCAATTTCTGTCTGTATGATTCACCCAGGTGTTCTTTGTTGCTACATGTTGCCCCCAGAATTTAGAATATGTCAACGGCATTGATGTATTTTAACATGCCTGGAGAGACTTGGACTTTTCCCCCTTGTGCCTTGACTGATGCTTGCATGTAATTTTAAACATTAAAGTCCACAACCAGCGGCACTTTTTAGAAAATTAAACATTCAAGGTCCAGTCCTACTGTAATGAAGCAACCTGTGTCTGTGATGCCTGAGCGAGTGCTTTATCTCCTCGCCAGCCACTGCCTTCAGCTACTTTGTAAACGAGTGTCCCTCCTTAGCCGGACAAAGCCTCTCATTCCCACTGGAATGCAATAAGACAGAGCATGCGGCTGAATTTGATGCCTCGTCTCAAAAGGCGCCTGGTCTCAGGTTGCGCAGGTGGACATGTGCTCTGGATTCGCTGTTATTGAATGACTGAATTAACAGGGGGCCGCATTTGTCACAGCCTTGTAACCTCCCGCCGACAGACCTCCCATCATCAAGGCCAAGAATGAGGAGAAAGCAAGCGGGATGCAGACGAAAAACGTCTGTCAGCACTCTGCCATGTCTAAATAATCATCCAAGACAAATTAGAAGGATCTTTCAGAAAAAGGAAAGCCCTTTTGCCCACTGTAGGAAGTGCAAACCATCTCTCCTCATGGGGGATCTTTTCTTTCTGGTTTTTCATGCTGAGGTTCAGCTGTTACTTTGAAGATAAAAACTCTGATTCTTTTATTTTGAATATATTCATTTTTTTTTTTATTTCATTGTGTTTCTCTTTGATTTAATTATACTGTTGTGTATAGTTTTGGATTTTATGTACATTTGGTAACGAAGTGCTCTGCCCCTTTAAGAAACACTTAACTTTGGGCACCTGCTCTTCTCTCTCAGTCCAAGTTAAGCTAAATTGAGATAAGGATGGCTTGTGGCTCACAGAGCCAAAGGTAATAATATTTCAACCGATTAATCGATATTTCTGTTAAAAACTTTAAAATGATTTAAAATGTGGGATTACACCGATGTGTCATTTTTGTCGAAGTTTATATTAATGTGTGATCGTGTTGTTTATGTGCTGTCAACAGATAATCTCGTATTCGAAGAGAAACCACAAAATGCATGTTTATTAATATCAATTCTTCGTCTGTCCATAAAATAAAGAGCCAGTCATTGACCAGCCGTAGTAGTCCAGTGTCCATGTTCTACACACACAGCGTAGAGTCAACATCCTATGAAGTGGAACCAGTTACAATGGTGCCGTGACCTTTTAAGGATCCATCCGAAGATCGACGCCTGTTCGTTCGCCCGTGGGAAGCTGCAGTGACTGGTTTTAGTTTTAGTTAGTTTTTTTTTTTTTTCTCAGGGACTGAAGGACTATTTGATATGAAATAAAGTGGACTATTTTTCTCAGAAGACACGTCACCAATTTGAATTCAGACTTTCAACCAATTAATTTGCTGATTAGCAAATTAACAGACTGATTACTGTTATCAATTTATGCTGTTCAGAACAATATTTTGGTTTGTTTATTATACTAAAGTTGAAGTTAATTGACTGTTACAGCTTGGAAATATGGCAGAGGGCGTTAGTAACTTTACTGATGAGGTGAACTACAATGTGACACTTGACCAAAGTAGCCGATTTGGTAGGGGATGGGGTCTTTTCAGTATACCTTCTAAACCTAGGACACCAGGGTCTACTACCAGGGCCTTTGATACACCCGTTCTGACCTCCACAAGATATGTAGATCGTGCCATGGCAAATCCTGTTAACCAAAACCCAGATTTGGGTTCACTCATCAAAGAAATAGCTGAAAAATTGGGCCAGTCCATTACTGCTCAACTACGATCTGATAGAAGTACACATAGCAATAATTCTGAACAGCCACCTGAGATGACACTGTCTAATGTCAAACTAGTGATGCAGTCAGATATAAAAGAACCACCAATATTTAGGGGTGATGGTTCTGACAGACTCACTGGACAAGAGTGGGAAAATCTCATGTCTCTGTATCTAAGAAAATGTGCTATTCCAATTTATGAGCAGTCACAAGAAATCCTGGATAGGCTTATGGGGAAAGCAGGTGATGTAGTGAGAATTAAACTTCGTAATTACACATCTGTTGATCACTGCAAAAATTCACAATTGATTTTTTGACATTTTAAAACAACATTTCAGCACAATCACCTACTCTAGTATGCCCCTAGCTGATTTTTACAATACTTTGCCGATGTCATCTGAAGATGCAATGGAGTATTGGATCAGGCTGAACAAGACGATGGATGTTGAGAATCAATGCTTAGAGAGACAAGGTCGGCGCATTTGTGATCCAAGTCATTGGATCAGTATGATGTTTATTAAGCATTGCTCAGATCAGTCTATTTCAAATGTCTTCAAATTCAAATCAGCAGAAAAATGGTCGGCCTGTGAGATACAAGAGACGCTTGATGAACATATGCAAGAACGAAAAGCTCAAACATACCCAAAGTCACACAATTTGTATACAGCCGAGCGTAGTGTTTGCATTCAGAGCCCAAATGTTATTGAGGCGTCTGCATCTAACCCCGCCTTGTCTGTTCCACCTTCTCCCTTAGCACAGTCTGGCAGTGACACAGACTGCATGAAAAGCCTAGTCAGTCTGTTAGATCGTCTTGTCACTCAGCAGACCCAATTCCAAGCGAGCCCTCATCATCAAGCTACGATGTTTCAGACTTACCGCAAACCATGCAGAGTTTGTAAATCCTTGGATCATTCAACATTGTCTCATTGCAGACTGGAGAACAGATGTCTGAAGTGCTTAACTCCTGGTCATTGGAAAAAGGACTGCCCTCAGCGAACAACTCATCGCCAACATCATTTGAACAGTGATGCTAGCGGACCACCTCACCAGTTAAACTAGATGGCCCACGTCAGGTAAGGGGTGATGTGGGTATGGATGCTAATTCCCTTCGAACTTGTGGGAGTGTGATCTTGAGTGGGAGTGCGATCTTGCTCAGCTATATGAGGAGAACTGTAATAGTGCCCCTAAAGGGACCAGGATAATTGTTCAATTCAGTCAAAAATTTGAAGCCTTCAGTAGTTTTCTATGTTCCTGTTTGTGTCAATGACCATGTTCAGCTTAACGGAATGCTTGATTCCGGTTCTATGGCATGTACAAGCAGCAAAAATGCGGAAGAGAAAATTGGTTCAGCTGGCGTTTTGCCTGAGAAGAAACATTCTGACGAAAACATTGTCTTGGTTGGCTGTGGTGGTCAGCATACCCAGCCTGAGGGTTTCTATGATTTAGAGATCTAATTCTTTGGGATCCAGTGTGTTGTCCCTTGCTTGGTCGTGCCTGGTCAACGTGATGATCCTATTCTGGGCTCTAATATCATCAAACACTTGATTCATGAACTAAAGAGCAACAGTGATTATTGGGACATTGCTTCTAGACCTGACCATCAGCTTGACAGAGATATTCAGCAGTTCTTGTCAATGTTTACAGGTGTTGAACGTTGGAAAGGCGAAACTGTCCCTGATAAAATAGGCACTGTCAAACTCACTCAGGCAGTAGTACTTTTGCCAGAGCACGAACATTTTGTCTGGGGCTGTCTGCCACCTAACGTGCCCATGTCACCTGGCAGCACAGTGATTGTTGAGCTGACCAGTTCCAAAGCTATGCCTCGAGATGTTCTGGTCGGTTGCCTTGTCACACCACTCTGGGGTGATAGGTGGGTGCCTGTGACAGTTGTAAATCCAACAAACAAAATGATCACATTGAAAAGAAACTCCAAACTGGCTGATGTGTCTCCATATATTGCATCTGAAGATTTTGAGATTTTTCAGGGTCTGCATATTACTCCAGTTGAAAACAAGTCAGATGTCTCATGTAATTCCTGTCCTGTTAATCAAATTGACAAATGTCTGCTGAAACTGGGCCTTAGTGACATTGACATTAATTGTAGTCAAATCCGTGATGATTGTAAATCTAAGGTAACAAAGTTACTAGCTGACTATCAAGACATTTTCTCCAAACACCCATTGGACTGTGGTGAAGCCAGAGGATACGTGCACCGTATACGGTTGACTGACGATCGACCCTTTCGCTTGCCTTATAGGCGAGTGCCGCCCACTATGGAAAGTTAAGGCAAGTTCTCACTGATATGGAAGAAAGAGGTATCATCAGGAAGTCTTTAAGTGAGTACGCATCACCATTGGTGATGGTGTGGAAGAAGGATGGTGGGTTGCGTATCTACACAGATTTCAGGTGGCTAAATGCCAGAACCATAAAGGACGCACATCCCCTGCCTCACCAGGCCGACTGCCTTGCTGCGCTTGGAGGAAATTGCTTCTTCAGCACAATGGACCTCACCTCCGGATTTTATAATATCCCAATGAATGAGGAAGACAAGAAATATATGGCTTTCACTACACCACTGGGCCTTCATGAATATAACCGTATGCCACAAGGGCTTTGTGATAGTCCAGCTTCCTTCATGAGAATGATGCTTGGAATCTTCGGAGACATGAATTTTTCAAAGCTTTTGTGCTACCTCGACGATCTTCATGTCTTTGCACCATCAGAAAGTGAGGCTCTGTCCAGGCTGCGCACAGTGTTTCAGAGGCTAAGGGAGAACAATCTGAAACTGTCCCCTAAAAAACGTCATCTTCTTCAAGACAAGTCAAATTCCTTGGCCATATCGTTGACAGTGGAGGTGTGTCTGTTGATCCAGCAAAGGTGGAGGTCATCACGAGGATAACAGCACAAGATGGAAACCGATGGCTGTACACCGTCTGTCAAGAGAATAAAGTCTTTTCTTGGCATGCTATTCTACTAGCAACACTTTATTCCCAACTGCTCATCTGTCTCTAAACCTCTTTTTGGACTTACAGCAGGGCAGAAAAGAAGAGGAAAGTTGTCCAAGGATAGGAAGTCCCAAGGCACTTACCGTAAACTTACCCCTTCAGGTTGGACAACAGAGTGTCAGGTCGTTTTTAACCAACTCACTTTGCTGGAGTGTGTCATGCTTGCTCATCCTGATTTCAATGAGCCCTTCATTCTTTCTGTTGACGCCTCATTGGACAGTTTAGGGGCCGTATTGTCATAAGTACCCAAGGGTGAACTTTGAGCTAGACCAATTGCTTTTGCAAGTAAGACCCTCAGTGCATCACAGCGCAAATATCCAGTTCACAGATTGGAGTTTATGGCTGTGAAGTGGAGTGTATGTGAGAAGTTCAACTATTGGCTGAAAGCCCACAAATTCACCATCTGGACAGATAATAACCCTCTTACGTACCTCTTAACTAAGCCAAAACTTGATGCATATGAGTTGAGATGGGTTTCAAAACTTGCATCATATACGTTCGACCTGAAACACTTGCCCGGAAAAGCGAATGTGGTAGCAGACGCTTTGAGCCACGACCCCCTTTGTTAAACCAATTGGGCAGAGACTGTTGACTGAACCGTATTCTTCTGTAATGCAGGAGGCCAATGGGGTGGGTGAAGACTGTGTTCACGATGTTTTCAGGCTCAGTAGCCAAGTCCAACCCAATCGGCCCATGAGTTGTCCTTCACAAAGAGCTGACTACGACATGGATGAAATCAGAGCTCTCTGTCAGTCTCACTGTAGTTGGACAGATGGAGCAGAGTCCAGAGCCCTTCATTTAGTCCATCATGTTCAGAAGATTTCAGGTTACCAGGAAACTCTACCGGTGTTCTCTGCCCAGGAACTTAAGCAGAGCCAACTGGAAGATCCAACAAGTGTTAAAAAGTGTTATTCAAAAGTGTTATCTTTTCTGACCAAAAAGAAACGTCCATCGAGACAAGAAAGACATGGGGCCAGTGCACAAGAGCTGAGACTTTTAAAACAGTGGAATAAGCTGGAAGTTAGAAATGATGTGATGTATAGAGTGACAAAAGATCCGTTGTCTAAGAAGAAAAAATTCCAGTATGTGCTGCCTTGTAGTTTGAAGGACAAAACTTTGTCTGGCATCCATGATCTTGCAGGCCATCAAGGGCAGGACCGCATTCTCTCACTTGCGAGACAGCATTTTTATTGGCCTGACATGGAAAAGAACATAAGAGAATATGTGAAATGCTGCCAAAGGTGTGTTTTTGCGAAGTCCCCAGAACCTTCTGCTTGTGCCCCTTTGGAGAACATTAAAAGCTCAGCCCCAATGGAGTTGGTGTGTATAGATTTCTGGTCGGCAGAAGATGGTAAACAACATTCAGTGGATGTCCTCGTAGTTACCGGCCATTTTACTAAACTCGCTCATGCATTCCCTTGCACCAATCAGCAAAGCAAGTTGCGAGAAAGCTTTGGGACAATGTGTTTTGTATATACGGGTTTCCAGAACGAATACACTCTGACCAGGGCACCAATTTTGAGAGTAACCTCATAGCCGAGCTTCTTAGTCTGGCTGATGTTGCAAAATCTCACACAACAGCTTACCACCCAATGGGCAATGGTGGCACTGAGCGCTGTAATAGGACATTGGGTAGCATGCTTCGATCACTCCCCTAGAAAGCAAAGCACCAGTGGCCACAGCAGATCCAAACCCTCACATTTGCCTATAATGCGACCGTGCACGAAACCACGGGTTATGCACCCTTCTTTCTGATGTTTGGCCGAATACCCAGACTTCCAGATGACATCATTTTCAACCAAGTACTCGATAACCCAGAAGTTGCTGATTATGACTCTTATGCCAAGTCTTTGCTGTCTTGCTTGAAAAATTCTATGCATGTTGCTCAGAAGCAAAAACATCAAGCTCATCAGTACAACAAGCGTGTTAAAGGTACTCACTTGTCAGTGGGAGATCAAGTATTGGTCGCTAATAAATCAGAACGTGGAAAAAGGAAGTTGGCCGACAAATGGGAGGACGGAGTGTTCACCGTTGTTGATGTGAATCCAGACATCCATGTTTATAAGATAAAGGATGCAGCAGGCCGCACAAAATTTGTGCATAGAAATCTGTTGCTGGAAGTGAACTTCTTGCCGATCTCTGGTATTGATGAAGGATCGAGTTCACAGTGAAACTGATCAGCCGCTGACCCTTGTGGAGTCTGATCAGAACAATTATGGAGTGGATCAGACGACAATGCCAAGTCAGCCCATCATACCAAACTTGTCCGATTCAAACATAGAGATGTCAACTCTTTTGTCCGCTGATATTTCATTTCAGTCTTTCTCTGATTATTCAGATGAGCTTCTTGGACCAGCACTAAGTCCTGTGGCTGATACGACCCTACCTGGTGACTTAGTACCGTCTCTTCACTCAGATGTGGACACAGTGAATACAGAGACCACACAATATCCTGGTGCAGCCGATGAATTGTCTATAGATGATAGACATGAACAACAGTCAGATGTAATTGCACAAAACTTACCTCCCTCATCAGACTTACTCTGCACTGACTCATCATCGCAAGCTGATGCACATGCTCATACCGAGTTTGTTAAACCTGTTAAAACAAGAGTGGGAAGAATAGTTAAATCTGTAAACAGACTAATCGAATCTATGGTGCAGATACCAGTTTTAAGAGTTCAAGATATTTAAAGTGAGAATTGATGTCAGAGTTTTTAGAGATGTAAGGTACCAACAATGTTTGTGAGAAATGTCAAGTTTAATAGGGCATGGTGCTGTGTGGTGTATTAGGCATCACATTAATTTAAGGGGAATATGAGACTTGATCAACCTCCTATTTTCCTAAACCTTCTACGTTGGTTGCGTGAATTAGATCTTACGTTTCACTTGTGCCAGTAAAGAAAGTTAATTGAAAAGGTCTTCATGGTACTTTAAGGAATTTTGGTGAAAATAAGGAGGGGTGAATGTAACGAGTGTAAATCAGCATTATTATTTTCACTCAAAATCCTCCTTTTTTCCTTAATGTATATAAAAAAACTCTGATTCTTTTATTTTGAATATATTCTTTTTTTAAATTTATTTCATTGTGTTTCCCTTTGATTTAATTACACTGTTGTGTATAGTTTTGGAGTTTATGTACATCTGGTAACGAAGTGTGCTGCCCCTTTAAGAAACACTTAACTTTGGGCGCGCGCTCTCCTCTCTCAGTCCACGTTAAGCTAAACTGAGATGAGGATGGCTCGTGGCTCACAGAGCCAGAGATGATGACGTATTCGAAGAGAACCCACAAAATGCATGTTTATTAATATCAATTCTTAATCTGTCCAGAAAATAAAGAGCCAGTCATTGACCAGCCGTAGTAGTGTCCATGTTCTACACACACAACGCAGAGTCAACATCCTATGAAGTGGGACCGGTTACACAAACATATGATATCATGTTCCTTCAGCATTTGAGATCAGTCTGTCTTTTTCAAGATTTGAATTACTCAAATTGTCTTAAGCTTTGCCGGCAAAGTCAAAAAACATACAGGTGACGGGATGACATGGGTCATGAAATGACTTGACCCTCAACAGATTGCATAGGACCACCGGGGTTCACCAGAGAAAGACCCTGTCGTCAACTAATTTATGTCCCATTGTATGAGTCTCCAGTACTCTCATCCTTAGTTCACACAGTTTTCTTTTTTAAATACACAGCTCAAATAACCCTGAGAACCATTAGTTTATAATCCATAATTTATGGGGCATTTAAGATCTAAATTTAGTTTTATGAGTATGTCAGAACATGTTTCCGATTTGTCTCTTAAAAGGGACATCAGATGCCCATTTTCCAAAAGTTGGTGTGATTCTTTAGGGTCTTCGTGAATTGTCTGTAACATACTTTAGTAAAAATTGCTCAATAGTTGTGTAAAACACCACCCTTTTTTTTTTACCTGGTCAAAAACATCTCTGTTCACAGTGACCTGCTTTCATTTCATTTTATTATTACTATTATTATACATTTTATATACACTACCGTTCAAAACTTTGGGGTCAATATTTTTTTTTTCTTTTTTTGAAAGAAGTTTATTTACAAATTAAAAGAACTCTTTTCTATTTGAATTTATTTTAAAGTTAGATTTATTTCTGTGGTGGCAAAGCTGAATTTTCAGTAGCCATTACTCCAGTCTTCAGTTTTACATGAAACTTCATTCTAATATGCTGATTTTGTGTTTAAGAAACATTTCTGATAATTATCAATGATGAAATGGTTGTGATGCTTAATATTTTTGTGAAAACTGATACATTTTTTTTTAGGATTTTTTTTTTTGATGAATGCGATTGAGAATAGCAAAAGAATAGCATTTATTTGAAATAAATTTAAATATCTTTTCTGTTGATCAAATGAAATAATTTGATTATTTTTTGAATGGTACTGTATGTTAGAATAAGAATAGTGGCAAGAGCTGCACTAGAAACATAAGCTGAAGTTACAAAAACCTCAGACAGTGAGAATGGTTGGAGCTTTAACACATTTTCTGATCCTGTTCTCCACTCTACTTATCATTGCCTGTCCTTTTTAAACTATCCTTTCAAGTGAAAATGTGAAAAATTAAGGTTTAAATGAAAATTTGGGTGGCTCTTTATTTAATTCTGTGAATCACAGTGTGAAGATATACAAGCAGTCATTTTCCTCACTTCTGTTACCCCTACGCCATTCAAACTCCACCTTTATATCTAATATTTTTATCACACATTCATTAACTTCCACTATTTAATTAAGAAATCCAAGAGGAATTTAGTTGAGTCTCATCCATTGCAAGCCCAATATGTTTACTGTCATTGCACTTAAGGTTTATATTAACATGTTAACTCCTGAAAAAAAAAAATTCAGCGTGAGAGAAAGAGATAGACAGTGAGAGAGAAAGTGCAAAAAAAAAAAAGACAAATCTATTGTCTCTTTGTTTTTTTCTGCTTGTCTCGGTGGAATCACTTTTCTGCGGTTGAACTTCCCACCTTGCTTCAAGCACTCTAGCCCACTCCACAGCCCCCACCCCCCACAGCTGTCCCTGGAGAGGACCCCCCTGACCCTCCTCAGCCTGTCTGCGCCAATGTAGCCCACTCCTCCGAGTCCTGGAGAGGAGAGCCGGGCTCCACCAAGCAGCTGGTGAAGAGGCAGAGAGATGACACCTCTCTAGCTTGCTCCCTCATTCTCTCTTATTCTTTGCCAAGTTACATCCAAATGTCCATAGTCCAGGCAACTAAATTCACTGATGGACTAATGCACCTGTATTTTTAAAAAAAAATATTTTAATGTAAATATTATGCGTGGCAATTTCAAGGAATACAATTTTGGAGGCACAAGTGACATGTTTATTATTGAGAGAACTGTTGGATAAGCTATAATTGTAACCAAAAATGAACCTAGTATGTCTTTATCTTCCATTACAGATCCATTATTTGTGGTTAGTGCCCAATATATACAACTGAAAAAATTTTTATATGCACATTATATTGCATTAATGCATTGTGTTGCATGGATTCAGTGTCTGTGTGAAGAGTGAAGGTAGATCATCACTTTCAGGACTCAGGAGCACTGATCCGATAATGTGTCAAACTCCTCTGACCCTGATCGGCAAAGTTCCCCGCAGGGCCTTTGAAAGGAAGCAGACTAATGGTCATTCATCACTAAGCACTGGGTAAACATAGGAAGTGAGAGGATGATCGTGCCTTAGTGTAATTTATGTGGGAAGCGATGTGTGTACAACCATGTGCAGGGCCGAGGTGTCTACGTTTGGCTCCAGAATGCTTTTGTTTAAGGTTCTACTTGACCCATAGTGAATCACCTCAGAGTTACCTGATCTAAAAGTGCTTTCACCAGACTGGCCCCCCAGCTTGATCTTGTTTGAACTTGGTGATTTGTGCGTGAAGATGAGCTGAGAATATAAATTGTTAAGGCAATAAAAAGTCTCACTGTAAAACAAAAATAATTGTACAATATTACAATTAATTTAAAGGAACAGTTCACCCAAAAATGAACATTTGCTGAAAATGTAATCACTCTCAGGCCATCCAAGATGCAGATGAGTTTGTTTCTTCATCAGATTTGGAGAAATTGAGCATTACGTCATTTGCTCACCATTAGATCTTCTGTAGTGAATGGGTGCCATCAGAATTGAGAGTCCAAACAGCTGATTAAAAAAACATGACAATAATCCACAATCCACACCACTCAAGTCCATCAATTAACATCTTGGGAATTGAAAATCTGCAAGTTTGTAAGAAACAAATCCATCATTAAGAGGTTTTAACTTTAAATTGTCACTTCTGGTCAAAATACACGTCAATAACACATGATAATATTTCCTCTAGTGAAAAAATCCATCCTCCCATCTCACATCAAAATCTACCAACAAATTTATTTAAAACTGTTTTGAACTTTTTTAGTTTGTAAATGGTTTTGGATCTGAGCATATTTCTCTCCTGTTTCAGACGACACTGCTTTTTCAGTGGAGAAAGCAATATTATGGATGGAAGAATCATATTTTAACTGGAAGCAATGGTTTAAAGTTAAAAACATGGATTTGTTTAATACAAAAACACAGCTTTTAACTTCACAATACATTCATTGATTGACTAGAGTTATGTGGATTATTTGTGGATTACTGTTATGTTTTTATCAGATGCTTGAACCCACATTCTGATGGCACCCATTCACTATAGAGGATCCATTGGTGAGCTAGTGATGTGCTAAATTTCTCCAAATCTGCTCCAGTGAAGAAACAAACAGTATATCTTGGATGGCCTAAGGGTAAGTACGTTTTCAGGAAATTTTCATTTTTTGGGTGAATTATTCCTTTAAAAGCTACCCCCTAAAACCTTGTTTTCTTGTAGAATCAGTTACATCTAAGTGTATGCACATGTATATTTGGTTTAGGTTTAGTCTTGCTTTCTTACGGTTTTATTGTTCCCTTTCACTGTCACTCAGTGAATCTTCCAGCCCCTTAAGCATGTGTGACTAAGACATACCAACCCACAATTTCATTCAAGGCAAATGGTACAAAAATGATAACAATCCTGTTGGTTCATGCTCCTTTCTTAGTATATGTTCACAGTGAAATACCAGTGATATACAGGTAGACACATCTTTTCTAGATTTAATAGACCTGGGTTGAATAGAGATGCTGTCAGGTTGCTGGGCAGAATGCTTGAAAGCCTGCTGTTAACAATTGACGATTAACAGAGATGCTGATATTGTTCTCTAACTTAATTCCTTTGCATTATCTCTTAAATACTGCTACTGTTGGCTCAGTGGGGAAGCAGCCATTAGTGTAATTAATTAAAAAACATGAACATGAAGTTGTGAAGTTAATCTGAATAGCCTGATTGTTTTGAGAATTAGTGTTGCCATGTTAGTAGAACCAAATTTATATACAGAACTGCATTTGTCAGGGGACTTTGACACTTATGCACAGAGAATAGTAATGTTCATTGGTTTATCTAATAATTCATGTGCTGGTTATAATATTATTTTTAATCATTTTATTTTAGGATTTTTTGCCTTCACATGATCCAGGTTGGTTGACCTTGGGTCCCTGTGAGCCACCAGTTATATGTCCCAAGAATATGCAAAGAAAAAAGCATCACAACTCAACACTGATTGATTGATTGATTGATTGATTGATTGTAAAGTCATGAGACCATTCCTGGTAGTAGCTTGATGTATTTAAAGGGATATTCAGGATTATTTACAATTGAATCTCTTTAGACAGCATCTGTGGCAGTAATTTAGTCTTGTCCCTCATTTTGTAAAATAATGGATGTTCACAGTAATGTGCTTACAATAGAATCCTTGCAGGGAAGTGGGCAGCACGTCGAATAAATGTTTAATGTGCAAATATAAGACTGTTTTGCAAGTATAACCATAAAACATGAGTTGTCATGAAACTTGTGTGCAGGAATTCCTTGCCAACATTGTCTGTTATTTAGTATTTGTTCATATGTACCAAGGAGAGACATGGGAGGTATATGACTATAAATAGTAAGCACAGTTAGTGCGGACGATCTGACAGGTCTCTACAGCTTATATAACAAACCATTTTTAAATAAAAGGTTTGTGCTTTAACAGAAATGCTTTAACTCCAGCCAAAAGGCTACAATGTTGGTGTATTACTGTAAACGAATTTTCTATTCTTTTTTATAAACTGAGGGATGAGTCAAAACTATTTTGTGTGGTAATCAGTAAGATGCTATTGTTCCGAGTATATTGTTCTCTAATAATAAGACATGCCTTGAGTGTGGAAGTGGGTTACTCAAACAAGCACGCAGCTACCTTTGAAGGGGTATAAAACAGCATTAAAAATAATTAAGAGGAATCTTGTTGCAGTTTCCTGGCCTGCTGACTTCAAGAGAGCAATTCACTTTGAGACTGATATTTCAGACACATCCTCTTCTTGAGCTCCTTGTACCAGCTGGAAATGGATGAAGCTAGTATACATAATAAAGTTATGAGCCTAAATTAGGGATTTTTAAATGTATCTGATATTTAATTGTGCATGCTAATTTCTCCTATTTTTTACATTACCGTTATCATCTAACTCTCAGCTGAAGTTAATCTTTAAATGTATTATCACAAATGTATTATCTTTAGCAAGTTTCAAAAAGAATATCCATTTTTTTCACACTGTACATTATAACATTGTGATGACTAATTTTACTTGTAGCATTTATAATGATTGATTTTTAGATAAAACAGTATAGAATTTTGATATCTGCCATTTGAGTTATTCAGCCATAAAATGAAAATAGTTCTGTTATATTAAAATCTGTATCGAAATTTAATATTGCTGCATCCCTACATTTAAATATTCTGGACTTTAGTTTTAGTGGTTTTAGTTGTGCTGATTTTTGAGGGCCGCATTAGTGTCATTTTAAAACAGGTGACTTTTTTTTCAAATGCATTTTCTGTGCAGGCCAAATAAAGACATTTGAATGGCGTCCATAGATATTAAAGAACCCGGAATAATATTCCAGAATGCTATAACATTCCCAGAATAAAGACTACAAAAGGAAGCGCTTTTTCAGGCAGAATTCTTCTTCTCTCAATTCTCACTTTAATAAGAATTTGAGGTACCATTAAGGACAACTCATGTATGCCACTGAACCTTTTGGCTCATTAGACAGGTGACGCCGTAGTCTTGCTCGGCTCTGTAAGAGGGAGTGTTAGGATAATGGTGTCGCAGAATCACATTACCAAACACCCACACATGCATGCATACATAGATGCCAGCATACACTCGACCATCGGCACAGAACGCAAAGACAAAGAGACGAATGGGACTAGAGAGCCTTCGTACGTGGCTTTCCTGGTCCATCCAGATGGGGATGAATTGAGCGACGGAGGCTGGCTTCATATTTATTCATCACCCTCGGTTTCTCGTCTCAAACACTCACATACTGAATGTTTCTCCTATTATATCCATTAGGGTTGCTGAAGCTTTTGTGCACTGCATTCGTCTAGGAGAAGGTGTTACATCACAGTGGAGCACAACAGGGGATGTGGAAGGCTTAATCAGCCCTTCGGTGCCCAAACGGGCTTCCCACACTCTGTCGAGGGGTCACCCCACCACCTCCATCTCCATTTGAAACACTCCAAAACGGAGGCTCACAATCCAGCGTGTGGGGGTGGAGGAGGGCTACAATGGGTCGCAGCGGCAGTCTGTGAAAAATCAGCGCTGGTAGCGGACAAAAGGTAATGGAGAGCCTACACATTTGAGTCGTGACTCCTGCATGAAACAGCTGTAGGAGTTGTCTGACTGCACTTGTAGCGCTGTTGCATAACAAACTGGGCGGCTTTAATCGTGATGGGCGCAGGTCAGTTTTCCTGCAGCACATTCAGCCCCTCGGAGAGGCACTCCTCTCTCAAATAGCACTAATCCACTGAGTGCATTTCAATTCGGTACTCAGCGATTCAGCGAACACCCCCGCGGTGCGCGTGTGTATGTGTATGCGTGCGAGTGCATCACACACTCGCAGAAAATCAGGAGCGAAATGGCCACAAGCTGATTATGTTGCACATACTTTTGAAACTGAAATTTTATGTTAGATAAGAAAAGAGCAAATTTCCAAGCGTCGTTTGACAAATTGTTCGACGTGCTTGGAGCAGCCTTCCGAAGCTTGCATTTGCTCTCCGCATGCAGCCACTCTCTGATGTTCGAGCAAAAGAAAATGTGACACAAATGAGTTCCCTTTTTTCATATTTAAGGCAAAGAGCAGATCTAATGTTCATGGTGGCTGGTGATAATTGAACGTGTGACAGGTAGTGGGACTGAGTGCAGGCGGAAGGCCTCAATCAGGAAATGAAAGGAAATGTGCGAAGAACACTTGGCTGGAGGGAGGAGACTTATGTCAGGGTGCTATAGACTAAAGTGCTCTGCTGAAAGATCCATCAAATTAATCTCTTAGTCTTTCTAAAGCAGAGGTGCTGTTACCCATAGTCTGGCTGTGACATTGAGTTGAACAATACTTTAGTTCATTTAAATTCATTAAAGAAATATTGGTAGATAAAGGAGCCTCAAGCATTTATACAAATCTAACACATCTAACAATTTGCGACTAAATGTTTAGCAAGCCTTAGTATTTTAATTCAAAATTAAACATTTCTAGTGTATGTGAATATTAAGAATAACATATCCACACTGTCACATTCTGATTAATAAAAAAAAGTCATATTACTAAATGTAAATTACAGGCTGCCATAACTTTTGATAACAAGTAAAAGTTATTTAGTTGTGTGACGTCTCACCACGTCATATTCCATTACCTTCCCAAGTTCAGACATATAATTATTATTATTATAATATTTCTTGAGGCAAAATGCAATTTATTAGCACTTAGAGTCATACAGAAATGTACTTTATATTCTAGAATATAAACAGCAGCTGTTTTATTGATTGGCCCGCCTAATTGTAATGAGGGAGTTAAAATGGCAGTAAGACAGTAAAACATTCATACCAACTGAAATAACGCAGTTATTCTAAAGTAACTCATAGTTTGTTCAAAAAACTGTTCAAATTCAATGTCAAATATGGACATTTTCCTGCAGGATATACAGCACAAAACATATTAAAATAAACAGGATAGAAATACAATTCTGCTTTCACAAATGAGTCCAGTTATGAATTTGCATGTCACCTTAATGTAAAAAAAAAAAGAAAGGAATGTGATTTTATCACCAATATTTGTCTTATGTGAGGTGACTCACAAAATCCATTTTAACCTCAGTTTTTAGATCAGAACCACAGGAGATACAGAGGACATTTTTCAAGCTTGAAAGGTCATAAAAGTTTTACCTCCTTTTATTAATCAAATTTGTAATATGTGGATGCTCATTTTTCATTTCTTTCATGTAGTGTGACACCTCAATCTATATTTTTATATATTTTTTTCTCCTCAAAACCTGCTGTGCATGTCAAAATGTCTGTAAACATTTTTCAGTCCTGTACTGATAGTTTTCACGTGACGTCACACCCTCATAGGAAAGCCCAACTGGCGGGCAAAACGAAGCTTTGCTCCACTGACCGCCACTTATTTTTATGCAGATTGCATCAAGAAATAATGTAGTAAAACGCAGATATTAAAAGGCGAAATTCAGTAAACACCTTATTGTTGATGTATATTTTGTACAAGCAAGAAGATGAAGCCAGAATATAAACGTTTCACATTAAATGTGTTAAAGTTTCACATTAAATGGCTTCCCATAGAAAACCATTATAAAGAAAACACTGAACCGTTAAGCGGATTGCATTCATATTCCGACCTCATCTGCTTGCCTATGTAAACTATGCATCATTAATATGGTGAATACTGAATTTGACCTTTTAATGTTACCGTTTTAAATATATTACGGCACTTTAAGTGTTTTTACAACATTTTGTCACACTGTTTGTGATTGAAATATTGCCGCGGGTGTTTAATATGGATTGCAAATGGCCAAAACTTGCATTTTGTTCAGAAATACCTTTGTTTTATTCTTTTGAGAGGTGATCTAAGTATTTGCGGCTGGGAAACAGATGAAAAATTGACACGCTTGTGCTGCAATTCTATGGATGTTTTGCCCTCCAAGTCTTCAAGCTGGTCACGTGACTGAAAGCTATGAATTGTACACTTCCAAAATGTACTGACCACACATATAAACTTGTTTTTTGGTAAAATGGGAAGTGTTTAACTCATAATCAGTAAAGGTAAATCTTAAACCGTTTAATATACCAAATAACTAACAAGTTTAAGTAATTTTTTGTGTGTGTGTAGATTTGTTTTCTCAGAATGGCAATCATAACATCCCAATTAAAAAGTGACGACTTCAGAAGCTATTAGACGATGACATCCTGTTCTTCTGCATAAAGTACTCAAACTGTCTCCCTCCTGTAAAATATTAAGCAGCGTATGTTTGATGTTTATTATAAACTCGATCGGTAGCACAGCAGCGCACCAGTAACACAACTTACTTGCGGTGCCCATGAGATGAATAAATCACGCCAACGGCTCACATCAAATGAGAGCCATGTTTATGAAAGAGCCATTAGGTCAACACTCGGTACTATGACAGAGACGGATGCCGCAATAAATCATTACAATAGATAAGTTTGATGGTACTTTAAACCAACCTTGGGCGAAGATTCCTGCTTTCCCAAGGTACGCAAATCCAGACCTTTTGAGAGAGGTCAGAGGAGTCAAATACCACAAGGAAATCTCCTCGAGATGAACCCCAAAACATTGAAAAACCTCCCTCAGGGTTCGTTCAGAGTGGCTCTGTTGCTTGGAAACCAGACGTGTTTGTCTTATGTTTTGTATTATGTCCTACCCACTCTGAAGCCTCTGCTGTTGAAATTTTTGTATGTATGATTTGCATTGAACATGTCGGCCGGGGCGCTTACCTCTGCTGCAGCGCATTGGAGTGATTTACTTGCAACTGACTGTGGATGATAATGAGGTACTTGTATGGTGAGTGACGGGGTTGCTGTTTTCACAGGAGGAATCGCAGTGGGGCAGCTCCCTCCTGGCTCACGGCTCCTCTGGCTCCCCATTATGTTCAACAAAGAATGTAAATCCACTGTTAGCTATTAGAGTCCCTCCTCTCCTCCTTCCCACACAAGCCCCTGCTCCAAAGGGGCACTGAGAACATTCCACCAAAGCTGTGGAATTTCACTGTTTTCAGAGAGGGAAATCAGGGAGAATTGTGGAACGTAAATGAATCGTTTTAATTCCATGCTATCTGTAGTAGCTATGGTTTGCAGTAAAAGCAATGAGGTAAAGATAAGACATTTGTACTTGTGCTTTGTGCTTTAGCAACAGAAGGCCAATGCGAGAACAAAAATGAATTTTGAACAAGAACTTTACCAAGAAGAATGCATTTATTTCTGATTCAAATGTTAGCCTTGGATAAAACTCTTTTCCCTTGAAAATGAAAGTGACCTATTACTACCTATTTGTGTTAAAACATCTTTTGTGTTTACATGACTTCACCACCTTGAAATATAATTGAACACATCAGATTGAAGGTTTCTTTCCATTGGTCTCTTGGGTTTCATCCATCTTTTGGCATTGTGTGGTGTCACATTCCTCAGGTTGGTATACAAGTTAGTATCCCATGGCTTTTTAAAGCATTTAGAAATACAAATTCAAAGCACATTTTTTGTTTTGACTATTTGTTGAATTTATAATCAATTAATTGTCGTAAAAACTTTTTTAATTGTAATTTTTATGCTTTGTATGCAGCCTTATAACCAAAAAAACCCCACCCCTTCCCCAGTTGAAAAAAGTCCTTGAATTCTTTAAAATTATGACACACAAAGTACCTTCATTTAGACTTTTTGTAGAATGGAGGAAGGACAAGTAAATATTCTCATTCTGTGTGTTTTTTTTTTTTTTTTTTTCCAGTTTTTGCAAGTCTATGATCCTTGATTTTCAAAAGAAATTTTTTTTTTTTTGTATTGATAATACAAACCCTATTGATTTGGTAGGCTAATTTTCCAACACTGTTACCAGTGTTCTGTTGTGCGGACTGATTGATTAATTGTTTGCAATGGTTCACCCAAAAATGAAAATATGCAATTACCTAACTCACCCTCAGGCTATCCAAGATGTAGGTGACTTTGTTCCTTCAGTAGAACAGCAAAGAAGATTTTTAGAAGAAACCCATTGTCCTTGATGATTCTTAATATTTTTGAGAGTCAGAAAGCGTGTACAGAAAACACGAAGCTAACACTTAATTTTGATAGTCCACTTTAAACATTCTATAACTACAAGTAACTTTGCAACTATATCAACAAGTCATTAGAGTATGTCAGTTTATTCTAATAATTTTAACCCTAACATAACAGTCTCTAATGAGAGTTAGTTGACATGTAGTTGCAAATTAATTAAAGATAGTTGATGAGTAGTTGCAAAGTTATAGTTGGTAGAATGTCTTAAGTGGACTATCAAAATAAAGTGTAAGAACACAGAATACTCACAACAGAAAGCTTACGCTCCTCACTTAATTAAAACTTGAACTTAATTGAATTAAGGAAAACTTTTCCATGCAATTAGTTCAGGTCCATACAACAAAGCTAAAACAAGTTTCATGTTAAGTTGGTTCAACAAAACATTATTTATTTAAATGGATTTGTTTTAGTCTTTAGTCAAAAACACGCATTGGCATGTTAATGACAATTTTAGTATATGTTAATGACAATTACATTTATATTAGTAATATATACCATAAGGGTTGAGCAAAGAAGACTGTTCTCCAAACTGGCATTAACAGAGTTATTGCTTATTGAATGAATAATTAAGTCAATGAAGCTGACAGCACCCGAAGTATGAGCGCTGCTCTTCTGCACAGTGGTAACCTTAAAACTTTTTTCTAACCTCCAAACCTCTTCTAAATTTCTAAAATAACTCACCATTACATGTATAACAACTCTTAACATGTAATTTCTTTAATTAAAAACACTTAAAATGACAATTTTGTCCAATATGTTTCCCTCTTAATGCGATCCCATGCAAAGCATGCTGGCAACTACACATCCACTGTTCAAAAATTATTAATGTAGTCCTAACACCAAATGATTTTGCCAATTTAGGTGGATTGAACATAATGGAAATAAGTTATTTTTAAAAATTCAAGAATTTTGTTGTTTCTGCCCATTTTAACAAATAATTATTTTTTTGTGCAGGATAATTTTTCTGTACCTGCTTTTTTGACTCTTAGAGTGATGGCACCCATTGACTTGCACGTTATGAATTACCAAGGACAATGCATTCAGCTAAAAACATCATTAGTGTTCTACTGAAGTAAAAAGTTACCTGCATTTTGAATGGCCTGGGGGTAAATTAAAAAGTTAAAATTTTTGAGCAGTTTTTCATTTTTGGGTGAACTACACTTTCAATGTTTATTGCTAATGAATTTACATGCAAACAGTCTTCTATTTTGGGGAAAGTATAGCCACAGAAAATTAATAGAAAATTAAAAGGCTTGTGTATATTTAGTTTGACCTCCTGAGCTGACATAAATATTTCCTCAAGTTTAAGTAGGTTTCGCTGACCATTTGTTGACAACTTGATCGGGGTCGTATTTTGTACAATATTTGTGGAAAGTTCTTGGCTACTTTTCCTTCAACATTCTTCATTTTACATTAACTGCACTGTGTGCTCACATTACACAGAAAATTAAATTTGTGAAGAATAAGTTGTCTGATTTTATATGAGAGCTCATATCCATCATCATACTGGCTGAATTGTACATTTTTGTAAATGCTTCCTTGGTTCAACTTGGTAGGCTAAATTTTCACTGACATCAGTATTTTTTTTCCACCAGGAGACATTAAAAGCCACAAGCAAGGGGGCCAGACTCTTACAGTGTCCTTTGGCATTCTCTAGCATTTGGTGACCTCTCAATGACAGAGCTAGCAATGGGCTGCAGCTTGCCAGGTGAGTTTTGCCAGCTTGTTCAATTGTCCTACTGTGCCGTTGTGACGCTGCAGCAATCTAAGCTTGAGAGCACCAGAGAGCCTTGCCTCATTAGTGCGGGACATTTGTCAGCCACCTGCTTGTTTTATAGCACCCTATAGTATGCAGCGCAAAAATATATCATCTGAAATGCTGACAACACAAACTAACATTTCTCTCAAAATAAAGGCAGGACTGTCTCTGCTGTCTACAGCTTTTTTACTTTTCCGGCTACCCCACGTCAAAAGCATTTCTCCTTTTTTTTTCTCTTTTCAATTTTTCTGTTTAATAAGTTGTGGTTTCCAGTGTGCACGTGGGTGTCACATTGGCGTGTACAAGAAGTTCCACTGACTTTCATCCTGCTGAGCGTTGAGCTATGCTGTGAGGTTTGCAGCATCTCGGGAGCCAAGGCTGAAAGGCTATGGCCCTGTGCTAGTGTGTGGGTTATAGGCTGGGCTGTGTGGGGTGGCCTCCGTCAATGCTACCTCCTCCTCTGTCATTTACTTACCACCAGCACTCCCACTGAGGAGATGAGGCTCTGTCAGCCTGTGGTCTCTGTCATCTGGTACACGGAGTAAATTCTGGGTGGAGTATTGGGGAGAGCAAGCTGCAGTCAAGAAACTCCATGATACTCTGGGCCAGGGAGATATGTGATGGCATTTCTTTTGTCTTATCACTAAAATAATTATCTGGTTTAAGCCTTTTTATTTATTTATTTATGTATTTTTTTAGGTTACTTGAAAAAGTGGACATATCTTTATCTTAGTGATGTGCCATATCAGTTTTTTTTTTCTTATATTTCAATATGAACTCATGTATCAGTTACCTGGTTTCAGTTACTGTTCAAATATTTGGAGTCTGCAAGATTTTTTTTTAAATGTGATATTGTATAAGTAAAATTGTGGAAAAAAATGTTTCCTCTTTTAATATATTTTAAAATGTAATTTGTTCCTGTGATGACAAAGTTGAATTTTCAGCATCGTTACTCCAGTCTTCAGTGACACACGATCCTTCAGAAATCATTCTATATGCTGATTTTGGGCAGTTGTGGCCTAATGGTTAGAGAGTCGGACTCGTAACCCAAAGATTGCGAGTTTGAGTCTCAGGTCTGGCAGGAATTGTAGGTGGGGGGAGTGAATGTACAGCACTCTCTCCACCCTCAATACCACGACTGAGGTGCCCTTGAGCAAGGCACTGAACCCCCAACTGCTCCCCGGGCGCCGCAGCATAAATGGCTGCCCACTGCTTGTGTGTGTTCACTGCTGTTTGTGTGCACTTTGGATGGGATAAATGCAGAGCACAAATTCCAAGTATGGGTTACCATACTTGGCCACACTTTCACTTCACTTTCACGTCAAGGAACATTTATTATTATTGTCAATATTGAAAATGGTCTGCTTGCTTAATATATTTGTGGAAGCGGTCATACACTTTTTTTTTTCTGCACCCTTTGACAAATAGAAAGTTAAATAGAACAGCATTTGTTTGAAACAGAAATCTTGTTACATTATAAATGTCTTTACTGCCACTTTTGATCAATTTAATGCATCCTTGCTAAACAAAAGCATTTTATATATTTGAGTGCCATGTATTCTCATGTAATTGCATTCTTATTTAAGCACCAATCTAAGAGCAAATGCATTTCAATTGAGTCAAGTCTTATGCACTTCATGTAAGGATTTCTTTTTATATTAAATTCAGAGCTGCTGCATACGAATAATGTTCCATATCAGTAACTTATGAGATGCCATGAAAGTTTAGATGTTGCCTTTGAAGACAGCTGCATGCTTATGTAGGCCATAATGTTGTGTTGATATATAATTAATAACCTTCATAATGTAACTGATGAGTTCTCGTGCAGATTTGCAGAGCTTCTTGCACATTTAAAACACAACTCTATGGCTATAAGTGGTCTTCTGTGGGCGTAAATGCAAGCCATGCCTACTACATCATGGGCAATACTTGCATTAATTGTTCCACATGTGTATCACGGATTCACTTTGACCCCAAACAAACAGGCGTGTTCAAGCGTAAACACACACATTTGCAGTGGCTTCCTGCAGCCACCACCTACTTACCCGCCTCCATCCACCCACGTCCCACTCCACCCTTCACTTCCCCTCAGTAACTGACAGCCCACCTAACAACCCTGCAAACCCCCACTCACAAACACATATGCACATCGAAGGGAAAGGTCACCCCCCGTTCAACCTCTCCTCAATAACAATGGCACATGTTCATAATCAGGCATGAGGGCTGACACAGATTGCTCAGCCGCAGATGGAGGGAAAGAGGGAAGATTGTGTATTGAAAGTAGCTGCAATGCAATTCACAAGGTCCCTACATAGTGTTCACTGCTCTTACACTGAGTAAGAAATACCTGCAGAAGTTCACCTTAATTAAAGGGGTTTCGAGTATGAAGATGTGTGTATACTGTGTATATAATCTAAACTGATTTATTCATATTTATAAATCTGTTCAATTCATCCATTTGTACGGTATATAAATAAAATGTATTCAAAAGTAAAAAAAAGAGATAGTTTATGTATGTATGTGTATATATATTTATGTATTTGTGTGTGTGGGTATATATATAGATACTGTATGTATGTATGTATACTGTATGTACAGTATATGTGTAAAGTTATGTATATATACAAAATTGTCAAAACTCACTTAATCCCTTAATTTAGTGAATTTTTATTATTTGTGTTTGATACTTATAGCAAATGTTTGTGATATTTAGAGAGTTTTTTACTATCATCTTTAATATTAAAAACGCTGCAAAATTCAATGCAATATGATTTAATGCATTAGAAAAAACCTTTTGACTTTTTTTCACTCATATATACATTTTGAACATTTAAAGAGGTTAATCATGATTAGTAACGTTAATGTACTTTTCAGTAAAATTTTACAATAATGTTGAGTTTAGTTAAAATTAAGACTAATATAGGTATCATAAAATAACAAACACTTTACAGCATTTTTTAATGTTTGCGTGAAAAATTAAAATAAGTATTAGAACATTTATGAATTAACCTACATTAGTCAATGTTTCAAAAATTGTAAATTAGGAGTTCATGGTACCGAATGCGTTAACTAATATTAATGAACCTTATTGTGAATTGTATCCATTTTTTTCTGTGCAAATTTGATAACTCTGATATTCCGGCAAAATAAACATAATGCCCACTGGACTGAGCAAACATGCTCTTTGTGATTTGTAATCTCACTTAAGATGGCTGAACACCTTGTGAAGTCCACTTCACAATGCACAAGACACTTGGACGTTCCCAGTGTTTCACACCATACATGCTGGATTCAGAGTATTGATGAACGTGTAAAATGGGTATGTCAGAATCACCATTTTCTCACATTATTTTGTTGTTCACATTTAATCCCATGGCCTTTGGTTTACACATTTCATCAGGCATTGGCTGCGGAATATTAATGGCAATATTTTTTTATGACTATGAAACCACATGGCATGAAACCTGATATCCCATTTCTCATTATCGATGACATTATGTTTTGAGATGTGTGAAAACACTTCTTAATTATCCCTGACTTTCCTCCCTAGGAATGTCCTTGATACAGCCTTGATCGCGCTCCTATCAAAACAAAATGACACCATAACGAGCATAATGGAACAGATACTTTAAAAAGATTGTGTCATGTGGGTCTGAACAAGTTTCTTATGTGGATCCAGGTTTATACTCTAAGCACTGGCAACCACATACACTCATGTCATATGGTCTCATTAAAAGGTCTCCACAAGTTTTTCATTCCGTCTTGGGTCTTCTCGGCTGAATGGAGCAGCCAAGCTTGTGTTTTGAGTAGTGTAGATCACTATGTTCAGTGAGTCACGGCACCGGAAGCCTCATCTGCACTGACTCAGCCCTGGGAAGAGGTAACACGGGGGAGACGCGCATAGCGGTAGTGGGATGTTTCAGAGCCGATACAGGGAATCCCACGTAAACGATACCCAAAGGAGAAACATGGAACTGGCACAGTCATAGATGGTGTTATAAGAGGGAGATCCAGAGGATGGCAGATAGCGGGCATGAGCACACAATCACACGAGTCTTCATGTGGAAGAACAGCATTCCAAAGAACCGTCTTTGATCTGTAACCTTATCCTGACCCCAAATAAAAGAAATTAGTTTTTTTATTTTTTTTTTTTTTTATTTCAATGCCAGGATAGCCATGTTTATTCATTTAGCAGACACACTTCAATCCAACGAAAAATGCAATACAAGTAGAGTAGAAACATATTTTCTGTTATTTCTTGAATACTGCAATGGATTCTGCTGTTCTGATGAAGATTTGGGAATTTATTCTTTTACAGTTGTACTTGAGCAATATTACAAAATAATAGATTAAGTAGTGTGTAAAGCTCAAGTTTTGAATAAAGTGACAGTGTCCAACAGCAACACCAGTGTGTAATACCTTTTATCCAAGTCCAAATCGATATCAGTGTGAAATTAAAGTGATATCTCAGCTCTGTGAAATTAAAGCTACAAATCCATGTCTGCAACCACCATTAACACTTGTAATGTTTGAGGATTTAACCAATTGGGGCTGTTAATAAAAGCTGAAAGACAGTTAGTAGTAACAAAAGGTACACACAAGATTCTTTTTACTGTATTGTTGTAGTTAATGATTATTGTACTGTATTGCATTGTACATACATTATTATCATTGAAACAATAGGAAAATGTTAAAAAAAAACAGAAACTAATACTTTTTTTCAGCAAGGACACATTAAATTAATAGTGTTTTTAAAACTTTTTATTCATTAAAGAATCTTGAACAAACATCATGGTTTCCACAAAAATGTTAAGTAGCACAGCTGTTTTCAACATTGATAATAATAAGAAATACTTATTTATAATTTAATTTTTATAATTTGTTACATTTATATAGCGCTTTTCTGGGTACTCAAAGCGCTTGGCTTGCCAATGGGCAAATTTGGCCGGGATGCCGGGGTTATACCCCTAGTCTTTTTCAAAAGACATCCTGGGATTTTTAATGACCACAGAGAGTCAGGGACCAAGTTTAAGTTTCTTGATCACCAAGTGACACAGAAGACTGGAGTAACGGCTGCTGAAAATTCAGCTTTGCATCACAGGAATAAATTACATTTTAAAATATATTAAAATACAAAACAGTAATTTGAATCGTAATATTATTTGGTAATATTAATGTTTTTACTGTTAAGAATTTTTAAAAAAATCTTACCAACCCCAAACTTTTGAAGAGTACTGTGTATTTCATTAAATTATAAAACAAATGTCAACAAACTAGAATTTGTGTTTTAGGTACGTGGGTTATGCCAGAATGACCTTTGACACTTGCTATGAATGGTATGTAAACTTATGGCCATACTCCACACCTGGCTCACCTTTACCTGAAAGCACAGGAAACGTTTCTCTAGCAGGGTGTCCTGATCTTACTTGTTATAACAAGCGCAGTAGAGGTATGGAAGTCGATGTAGTGCAGCCAAACTTGCAGAATGACAGATTTGACTATCTAGGTATGCTCATAATTGTCAGTTTGTGAATATTGCTCTGCTGGAGGGCGACTCCTCCTCACATTCCTTAACGTCTTGATCTTAATTACCTGTCTGCATGTCCAGCAAGCTTTTAAAGAGAGCACTCATGGGCTGTTTGGTGAAGCACCTTAATAGAGAATCCCCCAAGTTTTTGTGCATGTTTCATAGCAGAATTCCTTTGTGAGTAAATAACTGTTTAACAAGAGGAACTGCATTTGGATGGGGGGAACAGAACATTTACGTAGAGTGTGCCTGAACAGCTAAGCCCACCCCTGTTGCATAGTATTTGTGAGTGTCTCCTTGCTCAAACAGGTGAGATGAGTTTATTTGTTACTTATCTACGATTCTCACATTAGTTTTGCCAGACGTTAAACATTTCAGGAAGTGGCGTTGGTGCAGTCCTCCCACCAGATGCTAACAGTTACAAACAATAACTTAAGCAAACAAGTGTAAAACAACAGTCACTCCACCTTCAATAGCATGATGCCTCCCATGATACCTTAGTGTACTAATGCTAGTGTGCTCTTAAAAATAAAGGTTCCCTATTGATAGTTCATTGAAGAATATCCATGGAACAAAAGGTTCTTTGTATTGGGAAAAGGTTCTTCAGATTATTAAAATGTTTTTTACACTAAGAAACAATAGTATTTTAAGAACGGTTAACAGAAAGGTTTCCAAAATGTTTTTGGACCTTTTTATTTTTAAGAGTGTACTGTGCATTACAAAAAATGACATTAAATAGCTTTGCATTTATTGTTCCATACCTCATAGCCATTTAATATTGATGAATATTAATGAAATGCATATTGCTAAATGATCATTACAGCTCAAAATAAATCACTTCATGAGAGGAAAAGTTTTCAAGTTATCAGAAAGATTGCCTGTACACTTTATAATTTTAGCAAAACCATCTTTTAGTGTCTTGTTGACAGCTCTTGTCCACATGTTAAATCTTAGGTCAGCAGTCATTTAGTTTCAGGCTGTTCCAGGTATGGAGGTTCAGTTTTGATGTGTTTTTGCTTCTATAGCTTCATAATCAGATAGCAGTTATAGTCATAATTAGTCTGCAATCTGAATTTCAGATTTGCATATTCTTAGAAATACAGAATATTAAGTTTTATAGTAATGACAAAGTGTTCTGATAATGGCATTTAGAAGTAGAAGTACAATAAGTAGAGTTAAAAGAATGTTGTCTTGTTTAAACATTTTGAAAAAATGGTTTAGATCGATAGATCAAATCAATTAACTGTGTGGAAGAACACTTCATTTCCCAGAATGCACTACCTGTCTTGAACTTCTTTTTAGATAATTTCATTTCCTCTTCCTGTCCAGTTGTCAGCAAGACTTCTTCCCCAACATCCATTGAAGCAATCGAGGCGTCACTGCTCACTTGTGACAACGGCAGAATTTACCCCATCCATCGATGTGCTAACAAATGGTTTAGGTCTGATCTTTCTCAACAAATACTTCAATACAACTATTTAAACCAATATTTATGTATGTTGTTATGCAATCACAACATCAGCTTAGCAGCATGTTAACACGAAATTAATTGAGTTATATTCTTTACTGAATGAATTAAGGTTACTGGTACCAGGCAAACATGCTTTGAATGGAAAGTCGTGCTCATTGGGGTGTAGCCTTCCATAAATAATCAGATCGTAAAGCAACTTCAAACCTAAATCAACACATCCCTAGTGTTTTAAATTTAATTTGAATAATTTCCATGTAAGTACATATAAGCACCCTGTTATGAATTACCAATGTCTCTTTTTGTTTTCATTGCTGTGAAATTACAAGGGGAACTCCCTTCCTTACCTCAAAACAAGAACAGTATTTTACCAGCATGTCCTCCTCCACCTAACATACCAGACATCTTTTTATTTATCTTCTTATACTTTAATTTAAAGGAAAAATATACAATGTTTTTTTTAATGTTATACTTGATTTAAATTATAATTGTTTAACTTTTGTCAAAGAAATTCTAACTGGCTCCAGATGCACGAATAACACTGATTTCTTCTAATGGTACAGACAAGATAAAGGTTAAAAATAATAGCTAAAAATAGAACATGTGAGTTGGAATTATCTTGAAATAGCTCATCAGTCCTCTGTGAAAATAATTCAGATACCTGAACTAAATGTCTCGCATTCCATGAGTAAAGTCTGCCTTCTGCCTTTTACCTGAAATTGTTGGTTGAGGAGCAGAAATCATTATTCATTGTTTTAGAGCACAATTAGTGTTGAAGTTTCATGTAGTGGCATGTAATATTTCAGAAATATTATTTATCATGTCCAATGTCCAAGAAACTTACTATGTATTTCTGTTCCACTGCCTACGTTAAAACTGGTATTTTGTCCATAAAACGGAGAGCTCACCCAACATAGTAAGTTCATGACTCTCGTTTATCTGCAGAACACAAATATAAGATATTTTGAAGAATGTTGACTTCCATTGTATGTCAAAATAATAATAATAATATAAAACATCTCATTAGTAATAAGACATTTCTCATAAGTAATAAGGGTGAGACATGAGGGAAAATAAGTGATGACTGAATTTTAATTTTTGGGTGAACTGTCCCTTTATATTTAAAGTTCTTAATCAGTAAAAATGTTTTGAAAATAAAGATAATGCTGCCTTGTTACGGTAATCATTGTCTGAGCAGAGAGTCCAGAGGGTTTTCCCACTGTGTCTGTCCACATCCCACCTATGAAAAAGTACCTAACTTAAAGATGTCTGCAAAGTGTTGCGAAGAAAACAGATTCATCTTCCTGGCAATTGTCTTTTTCAAGAAAAAAGAAAGAAAAAGAAAAAAACAGAAAAAATAACAATGTCACTTGCATTCTATGTTTTTAAAAACTCCAAACCAGCACAAGGGCAACATGAGCTAAAAAACTTTATGCAGAAACATGGAAAGTTCTTGATTGTGAATGACTCTTGATCATCAGTGCAGAGCACTAATTTCATCAATTACTCTCCTGTCATTATCATTCCATGGGTCCCCCTCATATTTTATGAAGTGCATATGGGCGCTTGCAGGTATCTCAGGTTTCCACAGCATGAATCTGTGTTGTTCCTGGTTAAATTCGCTTTAAACAGCAGGATAGAAATTTCAAGTGGACACTCTGAATCTGAGAAAGAACCCAGTGACCCAAGTGACCGTGAGAACAGGTTTAGTTGATGAACTCTCTCTGTGTGTAAAATCTGGGTTAAGGTGGGAGAGGATTGTCGGGAAACTGTGGTGAGGGTGTGTAGGGGTGGGGTCTTTGTGCTTGCATATGTGATGAGAACTTACTCAACTAAATACATGAGTGTTTTTCTTTCTTAGAAGCAACACCTGTTCATTATGAATAATAACAAGGTTTCGAATCTCACGGTCTGTTTTTTTTTTTTTTTTTTTTTAAGAATTACTTAATGTATAATAGAACTGACAATTTACAAGCAATAGCCTACATAAATTGTTGACAGTTTACCATGGCTGTAAATTATTTAATTAATGTAACTTTTCTGACAAAAATTGACAGGCACTCAATATAACAAATCAGATATGTCAGCATTTGTTGTTTGCATACATAAGAACAAAAACTTCCCAAACTGATTTGATTCTTTAAGTAAACTTTATTTGTCGCAGATCTTAGTGGTTAATATTGGTAGTTTGTAGTTCATAAGTTTAGACCTTTAAATGCTGTTCAAGTCAATGAGAAATCAGAGAAGTCAGGCACATCTGAAAAAGAGAAATAAAGAGAATTGTGTAATATCTGGTTCTGTATACACTGCCAAAACCATTTATATATACTAATATAGTAATGTATTCATATGTAATATTTCCAAAAAATTTGTCTGTTGACATTGACAGTTCCATGAAGAACCTTTAACATCCATGGGACATTTCCATTATACAAAGTTTCTTTAAAGGGGAAATTAGATGCAAAATGCACTTTTCCGTGGTGTTTGCATATAAAAGTGTCTTAGCAGTATGTGGATGCATTCACTTCTTTTTTTAAATCCCCAAAAACCTAAACAGTCTAAATTATCAAGCCGTTTTGATTTTTATTTTGAGTATGACGTTATACTGCTCAGTCCCCGCCTATGACCGCTGACGGATTGTCCCATATTAGCATATTTCCGCCCTTAGTACTTGGATGTAAAAGTGAACATAAGAGTCTTCAATATCCCCTGACATCAGAGCCAATGAGGATGCAGTGGATTAGTTTTGTTTTTGATGGTAATGCGAGAGGGGCGAGGTGAGCAGTAGCTCATTATCATTTAAAGAGACATGCACCAAAACAGATCGCTGTGAACAGAGCTGTTTTTGACAAGGTAAAAAGAATGTTGTTTTACACGTCCATTGATAAATTTTAACCAAAGTATGTTGCAGACATTTCATGAAGACCCTAAAGAATCATACCAACTTGTGGAAAATGGGCATCCGATGTCCCGTTTAAAATAATAGAGGTTAAAAGTTGCCATAGAAGAACCATTTTTGGTTCTGCAAAGAACCTTTTAGAACAGTTCTTAAAAGAAGCATTTTTTCTTAATGTGAAGAACATTTTAATAATCCGAAGAACCTTTTTCTACTGTAAAGAACCTTTTGGAAAAATGGAAAGGCTCCATGGATGTACTTCATGTAACCACTGATGCCAAAATAGAACCTTTGTTTTTAAGAATAAGTAATGCGAAAAGTTTCTTTAGATTGTTATTCTAGAAAAAGGGTTCTTTTAAGAACTGTTAACAGAATTTTTTTTTTTTTTTGTTTTGGTGTTTTTTTGTTTTTTTGTAGTGGAAGCCAACATTTTATTGCATTGCTTCAAAAACACCCTTGTGCAACCTTAATTTTTAAGAGTGTTTATTATGCCAATATACAATATTATGTATTTTTTCTTTGCAAGTATTTTGTTTTAAGAATGCTTAGATATTTTAACTAAAAAGGCTAAATACTAATCGACAAAATGATTTTCACAACTGAAGTTGAATGTTTTAGGTACCAGCAAAAGTATTTTTTTTCAGATAAACCTTGTTTGTTTACATTAGAGTCTGCAAAATCTGTCTGCATATTGATAGAGAGCTTGTGCTCTGCCCATGCATTATTCCTTCGTCTTGTCCGTAGCCATATTACCTGAATATATATGAATATTCTTTCAGTCTCGCTCTCTAAAATAGTCCAATTACCAGCTCGGAAAAGTAATCACAAATTGAAGCGCACACACACACACACACACCTCTGCTTAATGCACAGCACTGAAGGTAAAGCTGTATAACCGTGATGGTTGGTTCTAACAGAGCACTTGTTGTCTAAATGGACTCAGATAGACAAGTTCGTATTTTATGACCTCTTTGCGGCTGGTTAGTATTAAAAGGGTAAGGACATGGAGAGTTTGACTCCAACACATCTTCCCAGAAATGGGAATAAAAACAACAACATACAGCTCTTTCCCTCCACATAGTGTAATAAACTGCTCCATTGTGATATTTCAGAGTTGATGGAAATACTGATTGATATGTTTGGGGCCACATGTTCATATTCGTTTTTTTGTGATGTTGCCTCAAACACTGTTTGATCTCTGATTACGTTCTCAACAAAGGCATATGTTTTCCATACACTGACATTTCATTGAATCCTCACACTTTTAAAAGCATGCACTCTCTATGAGTGTTAAAGGACTGGTTTGATGAGATGCACATGGAAAACAGTACACATTTTGAGGTGACCTATTTTATGATTTAATGGAGTGAGTAATCAATCCAATAACAGGGTGAGCATTGTGAGGTCATGAATTACAATTTCACATCCAATTTCCTTTTTCCCCTCAGATGGCAAATCCTAACCGGATCAAGTCTCTTTAAAAAACAAAACTATATTTATTGATAACATTACAGATATTTACAGCCCATTGACAGAAATGTATTCATTTATTTTCATTTAAAAATATAATTCAAATCAAGTTTTTTAATTATGTGTTAATAGAATTTAAAATTAATAGACATTTTGATAGATATTTAGTTAAGAATTAAAATGTTTTTTTCTGTATACAGTCTCAAGATATTACAGTGTACATTGTAACTTTCTCACATTAAAAAAGCACAAAAAGTCAGTGCACTTTTTTTTTTTTTTGCAAAATTAATCAGTCTGATTGTGCCTGATGAAGAGTTTTGCTTAAACGCCTCTTGTTGGCGAGAATAAATTCTTAGAGCAACAGTATGCCAACTTTTTGTGCTTTCTCATTGATTATTTTGGTTATTTTCATTACTTTTTCTACATATCCATAATTGAGATGTGAAAAACTGATGCAAAAAAAAAAAAAAAAAGGAAAAAAGAGGAAAAACTGAACTATGTGTGGGCTGACTGTGGTAGGCTGGTCAGGTGACGGCATTTTAAAGTAGGCAGTGAATGTGAATGTGTGTGTGTGTGTGTGTGTGTGGTGTGGGGGGTGGGCTGGGGGCCGACTTACAGAGCTGTGTAGGCAGGAAACCTTCCCTGCTCACACACGCTTACCATGCAGCCATGGGGGTGGAGAGATGCTATGTAGTTAAACCCAAGGCAGCCTGTGGATACAACACTTCCAGCGTGACACTCACATAGAACGGCAAAAGCTCAGCCTCAAACACACACACACACACACACACACACACACATATAACAGCAGATCTCAGCAGGATACTGCAGTCAGTCACAGGCACATGAACACTGGAGGAAATGGAGTGACAAGAAAAAGGAAGACACAAATTACACCGTGCCATGTGTGCAGGTAAGATTCTTTTGAAGATGAACGTAAACTTTTTGAGTGAAAACAAATGACTGGAGTTGATCTACATGACTTGAAATTTCAGATGGAATGAGAGTTTTTGCAATGATGTAAAGTTTTGGCTCAGTCTCTCTCATGCTAAAAATGTGGTCAATTTCAAGTCCTCATGAATAGAAAAGAGGCGCCTCACTGTTTGCAGTGCGCTGCAGTGAGAGTGGATCCTCTGTGCTGTGCGAGGCTGTTGACAGACTGGGATCTGTAATTGTTTTCTCTGTGCTGAAAGAGTGTCTGCTAGAATGGAATGCAAGAGACTGAAATGCAGCTTTGCTCTTTGTTCTCGGCAGTTAAAGAGAGATAAATGGCGCACGCACACCTATCTGCTTCTTCCCAAAGTGCTTAAACTTGCCAGCGGGATCTCGGCTAATGCCATTATCTGCTGTATTTGTTTGTGTTGTATCCCATTCTGTACAAAACCAGATCAGAGCTATCATGAGAAACTTATTGTGTTGGAGCGCATGTGTGTGTGTGTGGGTGGATATGTGTGTGTGTGTGCCCTGTGCATGTGCACTCAGGAGCACATGAGTGTGTGTGGGTGTTTGGATATAGGTATTTGTGTGGGAGGGTGTAGCTCAGTGTGTGTGGGTGACCAAGTGCGTGTGTGCACAAGTGAAGTGTGTGTATGTGAAATATTCCACCCATTTGCAGAAGGCGAGGGGTGCCTGTCAAACCGGAGCATTCCTGTGCTCTCTGAAGCGGCTCTCGATGAGTGCTGCGAATTTCAGCTGAAACGTGAAGACAAAAGCCAGGGGGACATTTAAGAGGGTTTAGCTCAGACGGATCCCTGGGAATCAATCCCCCCTCGCTGCAGTGGGAAAATCCAGCGCTTGGGCTTGTATTTCAGGTTCAGCTGGAGACGGTTGTTGCGTGCCGCCGAGGGGCTTTCCCAAAATGGGGCACAACCGGGAGGGGATACAAAGAGACCCACCTGTGGTGCTGTTAGAATCACACTGTCTGCTGGGAGCGTGAAATGGCGATATTTTTCATTTCCAGTTCACTGATTAATGCGCAGATGTATTTAAATGGTGTGTGGTCTGAGAGGTGGTCTCATTCCGTCCTTACAAATGACAAAGAGGGATGTTTCTATGGATGTGCCACTTGCGAGTGGCGTTTATGTTCAAACTCGAGCGCAGAGAAGTATACGATTTAGCGAGTACCGACTCACTCGTTCACTCGCATACTTCACCAGAAAAATCTCTGCAGGCTGCATCATCTTAGCAAACCTAAGACATACAAATATCAATTTTGAATGCAATAAAACATAATTGTTAGTTCAGTATAGATTAATTTTAGATGGGTTTTAAACAGTGATAAGTACTGACATATTCGGTCTTTTTTTTAAACTGTGTACACTGACTTGGGACCGATTCAGTTAGCAATAAGGCCTGATTGGTTTGAATTGATTAAATCTTTCTGAATTGATTTATTCTCTGTGACTGAGATGTCAAACTAAAGAACTGAATTAGTTGGTCTGATGTATTAATTGTTCTTCCACATGAAATGTCGTATCTAAACATTTTATATCCCTTTTTGAAGATTGCTCGACCTAAAAATTAATTGAGAAAGAGTATGTTTGTCTACACTGAAAATCTATAATTCTATAGTTCACTGTCTGAATGAGGAAAGAGGTGAAAGTTCATCTGAATTCCTTTAAGATGACATTGCATTTAGGAATTTGAGGTCCTTGTACATGCACCAGGAATTTTTGTTCACTACTTTGCAGTGTGAATTTTTTATTGTACATGTATAGGCAATTCATCCTGTGCAGACTTTTAAATGCACCCGAGAATCCAAGATCAAAGAATGTAGAAACTACATGCAACATGGTGATTTATGTTGTAGAAAATACGATAAAGAATAGTAACACGTGAACGGCATATAACAGGAGTGGTTATTCATTACAATATGTCTGGTCTAACTAAACAAAGGAAACATGTCCTTTAGACTATAGAGATAAACAAATTCCAGCCACAGCTAACTGAAGTCGCAGATGATTGAAGGTACTTGTCAGGATGAGACTCAGAGAATGCATTTAGGTATTGTTTGCTATTGTCTGCATCTTAAGCCAAGCGTAACCATATACCTTGAAAAATATCTAGTTCTTAGAGCACCTCTCCGATTTTATGTCTGCATTCTCCCATATCGTAACACGCTATTCATAAACAGTAAATCAGCATCGATTCATCATCGTGAGCTGCAAGTGGGGGAAAACTGTATTTGCCAGTGGATTTCACTTGATCCACAAGTGTACTCACTGCCAAATACTACAGCTGGCATGATTCTGTGTACAGATTTTACTTCTCATTAACTAGAAAGGCTTTTCCAAATATTTTATAGATATACTTCAGCTGGTCAAGTAAAGATTATTTTAAAATAATAGATGCATTCACAATTTGTGCCATGAGAATGGGTTCCTTTAAAAAATTCAACTGTATTTTTACATTCTGGGTGCTGTATATGTTATTGAACCTTTTGCGACTGTCATTTGAAGAGGTTAGTCTTGGAACTAATGAAAGCATAAATGTTGCCAAGTCATTATTGGTCATTATATAACTGAAGAATCAAATCATGCTACCCTCAGTGCGCTAAAGAAATATTGAGTTGAAATAATGCACATTTTAATTTTTTTATTGTAAGGAATTTGGATGTTTATCAATAGTTAATTGAATTTCTGTCTGTGATAAACAAGAAATATGTATTTGTAATCATTTAGCTTCAAACTGATTCTGATTATTCTGTTAAGTGTTAGAAAAGCAGAATTAACCTTGTTTAGCCCCCTTTTTTCAGATAGATTTTTTTTTTAATTTGCATTATTATTTGAAAGTGTATTAATCCACTTTTGAATACAGCGACTATATTATCAACTGTTTTCTTCTCAGTCTTTGTCTGATGATTGTGTCTTATTTGGATGAAGCAGCTGTGAAACTGATATTTAAAATGTTTCCATACCAGTAAAGGCTCATACTGTGCTGTGTGTGAGAGCAGGGCTGAAGAGACATGCTGCGCAGGTTATGTTTTCATATTTTTCTGTGTGCAGATGTGCTCACACTGATTAGATCAGAACAATATATGTTAGCTACAAATGAGGTTTTTCAACATAAAATCATTAACATAGAATATTTCTCTTTATTAATAATATGCCACATTTCTCAGTTCAAAACAGATTGATTTATTGAAGATCTAATTCTAGAAATGATGGTTTAGCGCATTCGATTCTGCTTTCCTCATTTAAAATTTAATTTGTGTGCACATTTTGTTAACTGTTTGGACATATATTAAACATGAATCCATCCATGGAATGACAGAAATGTTTTTCTTAAACCCTGTCAGAATGATCAATTGTGCAAATTTCCCCAAGTTCATCATCTGCTCATCCTTCCCTTGAAAGCCTTCTCTGAGATGTTCTCTGTGAAAGTGTGAGAGAGAATGGAAAAAAAAAAAACACGAGACATTTCATCATATGCCAATCTGGCACTTTGGAAATTTTATGTAAATCACTGGGCACCTCCCACAGCTGTTGTATTTCCCCCATGCATCCTTTCTGCATTCGGGACAAGGATTGAAGAAGAGTGTTCATGGTCTGTTGTGAATGAGACGATGTGGTCAGTTAGGTGAAGTCCCATTGTACTTCTTTCCTGCTAGTCTTACTCTCTGGTGAAACCCCGGCTGTCTACTGTAAAAACAATTCTGCTGTTGAGAGAAGGAGGGAAAGCAAAGGGGGAACCAGATTGTACACAAAGCTCAGTGGTTTCCCATATCAGTGTACACCAACAAAACTACTTAAATGAGTGAACGCATGCATATTAGTCATTTGTCAACATGCAAATTTCAGCATCTGGCATGGACTGCATTTAAAATTATGTCTTAGCTATGTCTTAGCTTTTTACATTTCCATTGCCATTGATTAGGTCTTAAATTCTCTTGTATGCTTTAGGATATTTTGAGTGTATTGAAGTTACAACACAATTTCTTTAGACTTCAAAAAGATTATAATGTCCAGATGAGGAACTGATTTTTGAACTGCCATTCAGTGTTAACTCAATTAAAAACAATAATCTTCAATGAGTAAATTTCAGAAACCACATCTGGGGAATGTAAGCTCATTACAGAGCATCTAAATACACATGAAAGGCTTGTTTCAAATCAATTTTACCAAATGTGAATCAATCAATTGAACGCCTTTAGTGTTAACTTCCTCCTCAATTGGATTAAAGTCCCTAAACTAATTTGAGAGGAAAACAAGTACTGAGATAAACACTCTTCAGCTTATGCCAATCTGGCATTTAAAAAACGTCTTAAAGTTCATGATGATATAGCCTGTAAATAAAGGTTATTTAATGGTTCTTCATATCAAGAATGTTTTTCACTATAAATGTTGTTGTCGTCTGTATGGTTGTTTGGAGAACAACTTAACGTCAGATAATAGGTTCTTCAGAATAGCGTACTGGTTAATGGAATCTGTAAAACGGTGATTCCCAACCATGTCATTTAAGCAAAATTGTTAGGACTACGGAGTACCTAAGACAAAAAAAAAAAAAAAAAAAAAACAACAAATTGCTAGGAAAGTCACGAGTTAGTGAAAGTGCATTTAAATAGACGCTTGCGAACAGAAGTCGCGTTCGCCTGCGCTGGTAACCATAGCAACATCAGAGCTCGACAGCGTTCTATTTGGATTCGTAATCAGTTGATACGTCGACAAAAACAAGTAGGCTACTTTTATTATCCTGTTATATATTTACATGTCACGAGTAAATGATAAAATATGTTGTTTTAAGAAGTAGAAATTTAAGATAGCTGACATTTGACTAACTGTATAAGAGGCGCGAGAGGAACAGCGAAAATTACTCACAGGAAGTCCTTTAATCGCCGAAAGTCAGTGAATAATTCGTACACAGTTTAAAGTACACAGATGTTGTCTACATAACCAGAATATTGTTTAAAAAAACCCTCTGTGGAATTTTAAAAAGTTGTCTAGTGGCTTCGGGCTTTATTAAATGTAGCTTTTTTTCGACATGAAGAACAACAAAATGTACTGACAAATTCCCCTTTGAATCTACTGTTGAAATCTTTATCATCTGCCTATAAATGAGAGTTATGAGGACGCAGCTGTTTTACTCCTCTCTGTTCTCAGAAACATGCAACTTCAACGTAGAAAAATGATGTCATCTCAGCATAGAATTTTCGCCTTTTCTGCACAAAAGTCTATTTCTGACTTAGGAGTTTCCTCAAATCGTGTGCATATATATTATAGGCCTGCCTGCAGTGCGTTATATCCCCGTTATGTCCGCGCGCGAAGGGACGGCCCCGGCAGAGGGGGATTTCTGAACTGAATGCTGGTTAGTGAAGTCAGCAGTGTTCATGTGAATGGGGCAGCAGTGGCATTTCCAAGCCATTCGGTATGTTAATGCACAACGTGAAAAGGCGGCCGGCGCAAGGAAAAGGGAAATGACAAGCAGATGAATGAAACATGCGATGATGAACATGAAGTGTTTCTGCATTCGCAACGGAGTCGTACTTTCATTTTGTCGACCGAGCTCATTTTTTCATGCCTTTCTTTCTTTTTTCCCCTGGACGCAGAGAAACAGATTGTCCGCTATCAGCGGTGATGGTGTGCGGAGGAAGAATGCGAGCATGCAGCGAAGTCAAACAAAAGGTGCGTCCTGTGTCTATTTTATTATATTGTGCCATAAGCTGCAGATTGTGTCTCCTTAAGATGCATTGTTTAGCATTTGGTTAATCTTTTTTTTTTTTTCTTTCGAGCAGCACATGGCCAAACTATAGCTTCAGTGCCACAAATATAATACATATGTGATAATTAATTTTAAAAGAATATTGTTTTTGCTGCTTCCTGCATTTATGTTGCTTTGTGTCTAAAACCTCGAACTTACAATGCCGCATGCACGAAACACACACACACACACACACACACACACACACAGACAGACAGAATGCTGTAGCTTCAGTGTGTGTGGTATCTGACAAATGCATTTTAGAGAAAGAGAGCGAGAGAAAGAGAGGCTGTGAAAAAGTGGTTTAATGACTTGTCATAAGTTACACAGACGTTTTATTTCTATATTTTTGTTATTTAGTGTAAGGGCTATTTGTTTGAGGGTGATGTATTCTTTTTTCCTCTTCTTGAAGTGAGGTAGAAGGGGAGGGTTTGTGAACTGAAGAAAAGGAAATTCTTGTGTGTGTTTTGGAATGCTGTTGCCCCGGGGGGACTGAAAGAATTGAGTTGGGGAATAAGAGAAGGGGGAGTTTAGAGAGGGGAAACAAGGGGGGACACATTTCCCCTTTCCTCTTTTTTTTTTCCCCAAATGACAAGTATAACACCACTGCCTAGGAAGATGAAGTGCAGTGGCCAGACGCCTGCAAGTGGATTGAACGGACACATTATGTACATGGATTCAATGAACCCGCTCACCCCAGCACCCCTCATCGCCCCCGTTACGCACCCCCAAACTGAAGGGATTGGGAGCAAAATCTCTGTGTTCATTTTTAATTACTAAACTAGTGCTAATAGTAGGCTACTACTAAAACAAATGAGACGTAATGCTCTGAGTATACAATTAAAATGCTTTTTGCATCTGTAACTACTTTTAATTAGTCTACTTTTAACTGTCCAACAGTTTTATTTTTTTAATCTGTGTTAGCCAAATGATGTCATTCACCCACAAATCATTAGCCTAATAGTCCTAAAAGACATGTTTAGTGTGAATTTGTACTTTTTTGTTTCAAATATTTTCCATCAGGGGGCACACATGAGACATACTGTGATAATAGTGTGCAGAGTGTGATAAGAGGAAACCTTATGTGAAAGCAGTAAAAAAAAATTCCAAATCTATTGGTCATATCTAAATTTGATATTGTAAAATATGGCTAGCAGCTTATCTGTAACAATAGCTGCAGCATTTTTAACATCTGATATTGTCTTGTTCACGTATTGTTTGTTTATTTGTTTTTATAATCTGCTTTTGAGCTTACTTTGCGTACTTAAAGACTAAAAGGCTCAATGCCTGGTGCATCGTATTTGTTGAATTCTACGAGTACAGGAGAAATTGGATTATTTCTCAGTAAACCCATGTCAAAATGTAATTTCAGTTTTCGGCAAATGGTGCGTCTGATCAGTTACAAAGTAGTGCATTAACAGAGTCTTCTTTGTGCTGTCAGACATGTCAGAGAATTTTCTTTTCGCCCTCAAAAGTGCTGTTAATGGATCCAGCACCTCAATTGGCATAATGATAAAGATGTGAATGATTCATACCGCTGTATATTTCAGTTAAGCACCTCAAAGTGCCCTAAAAGGGCTTCCCTTTTATAGCAACGGCTGTATAATTGCCACATTTTCATGTTCAATTACACAATAGTATTTTAAACCTTTTATCCATAGTGTACAGTTCACTGTTACAGGGGTTATAATTAATGTAAAATGTGTAATTATTAAAAGGAAGAAATGACGTGATTATTTGTGTGATTTGAGATTGTTTAGCAAGTTGAAGCGCTCATCTCTGGAGATTATTTGAGTTGTGATGAAGAATGGCTGTTGGTGATCGCCCACACGCAAATGTGAAATATTCTAATGAGCAATCTGTCTCACTTGAGTGTCATCTAGCTGGTCCGTTTCAACAAAATGTTCCTTCACAGTCCTGAAGGGTTTAATTTGAATTGGACATGTTATACAACATAATATTGGTCCATGATAGCTGGAACGGTTTTGAGAGTGATATATACAATTTTAATATTAGCATTATGATGTGGCATTATAACACACTTCCTTCTCTTTCTCATTTTTCTGTAGTGCCTCAGATGAATATTCCTGAAACATGACAGGATGGACTTGCTAAAGCCAGATCACACACTCATCCTGCTCTGGTAAGTGCAACGTTTTCTTAGTGTCTTTCCTAAGGGTGAGCGAGCTGCAGTGGACATTTTTAGAAATCGACAGACTCTGATGGTGTGCTTTTGAAAGTTTAGGTGATGATTGGCAGGTGCTAGACTTGATCCTGGGTCTGTGAAAAGAGTGAGATCAGTGCGCGGCAGGAGGCTGCGTTGAAAAGAAATGTGGTCAATTGTTTCAAAAGAAAAAGTTAGAAAGAAAGGGATGCAGTGTATCCTCCAAAAAGATTCAGTATTTTACACACACGCGGCACCAGCGTATAGAGGATAATAGCCCACACATTATCCTGAGTGTCGTGGTTCTTTAGATCTGAGGAGATGACATCATAAAATGCTCCCTCGATGTGGGCTCAGCTCGTGGGTAGAAGAGGTGTATGTGTGCAGAGGAGGAGAGAAAGTGAAAATAAGAGACAGAATGATCATCTCTCCCTTTCTGTAAAGCCCGTAGGCTCCGAGCCCAGCATTTTCACACCCACTCTCTGGTTTGTGTGGGTGTTTGAGTGGGCAGCAAACTTGTGACTCATCCTTGTTCAGACCCACACAGGGGCAACTCCTCTCCTCTCCTCTCCTCTCCTCTCCTCTCCTCTCCTCTCCTCTCCTCTCCTCTCCTCTCCTCTCTTCTCCTGTCTTCCACCTCTCTTTCACCTCACATGTGTTGTAAGACTGGCTTTGGATGTTAATAATTTGCAGCTGAATAATCGATTCACTTATTTATTTTCATCTAACCGATGACACATCATCCCCTCTACTCAACCTGTGACTAGTATCTTTTTTTGTGCTCTTTCAAGAGAGTAGTATTACACATGAATGATGCAGTGCCGTGAGTCATATGTCAAAGATTATTGTATTCACTCTCTTTTCGTCCTTATTTATACATCGCTGTTCAGACAGAAGACTTTTGTTTCCCTGACAAGGCTGTGAAGTCCCTACATTTCCTTCATAAAGTGCGCACGGTCAGCATCACTGCATTAATCAACTAAAGATCAACTCAAAACTTCTTTTGTCAGCTTCATCACTAAGGCTCAAGTAGCCCTTCAGTGACACCAAACCAGAAATGTGTTGCTTTTGACTCATTGGTGTTGAAGAAATCGACATCTGGTGTTTTCATAGGCTATATGTGCTATTGTCTCTTCCACACAAATTAACACAACCTGCACATATTATTTTAGTTTTTAGAGATTTTTTTTTTTTATCTGAAGTGAAACGAACTGAAAAAATATATATAAAAGCAATCAACATTAATTATTAATGACCTGATCTTTTTATTAGGGCTTAAAATTTCTTAACAAAAATATCAGGGCTGTCAGTAATTTTTTTTTAAATTATGTATGCATTATGTATACATTTTGAACTCTTTCAATTCTAATAAAACTTTGAATTTTAAATAAATGTATTATTTTTTAAATTAAAAATATTCAAAATAAAAATATTACATGCATAATAATTATTATCATCATAATATATAGTAATTTTTATTAATTATAATTTATATAGAATTCTTTCTTTCTCGCTCTCTCTCTGTATATATATATATTACTGGGAGGGATGTTCTCATTCTATAGACCATTTGATTGGACAGAAATTTGTGTAGTGCTGGATGAATTATCAATATTTTAAGAAAGAGTAAATTTTAAATACATATTCATCTGCAAAAACTTAATTCTGAGAACCTTTAGGAGTACGCTAGCATATAAATTGCTTCAGTACTTCTAGACATGGACTAAAAGCCTCAGGTACCCCTGGTTGGTAATCTTTGATCCAAAAGTTAAAGTCGTCATTTATCAGAAATTATATTTGAACGTACCATGGGGATGAAATAGTTGTACTCCTCTTCAATAAGTCAAGACTATCTTCCAAAAAGCCTTGACTAGAGACAGTGAATTCTTTGAGATGATTACAGTTAACTTAATGTATGCTTAAAAGCCATAGTGTGACGGCAGACAATGAGAGACTCGCTGCGGATCAGAGGAGGTTTTATTTTTTTTATTTTTTATTTTTTTTAACCCTGAATCACACGTGAGGGCAAAGGCGGACAATACAGCAGCACCAGGATGTCTGCAGGGGATGTGTGACGGCGGACTGTGCACCCCTCTTAAATTAAAGACAAAAGGACACAGGCTGGGACTGTGGTAGACACCCCTAGCGTTCCCCAGGCTCCTATCAGCTCCGTCGGCAGATGAGCCAGATAAAGACGTGTGTGCTCTGGAGGAAATGAACCCTGCTGACCCGTAGCCCTGTAAACAGCTGGAGAAGAGCCCCTGACTCTCTCTCTCACTTTTTTAATGTCATTTCTTCCCTCCCGCACTCACTTCCCAATTGGCTCTCGTTCTGCTCAATCTTCTAGTCCAAGGTTACTCTCTTTCCCCAAATCTCTTTATCTCTCTCTCGGAGTCTCCCTTTCTCCGTCACCCCCGCCGCTGTCCAGCACGATCCCGGGCCAGAGTAATCAGTCCCGCCTTTGATTACGCCACTCTGCCTTAGCGAGGAATGCACTGAGGGGAACTTTATCAGCATTGTATAACATCAGCACTTTCTCTCTGGCCCTGAGATAATTGAAGGTGGTACTCCAGGAAGCCCTGAAAGAGCCCTTGTCTGGGCCGGGGGAGGCCGGGCGCAGAGGGTGGGCGCAGGAGGGTGGGGGGCTGGGCGTGAGAGCAGGAAACCCTTCTTGGCGTGGAATGGAATGTTTTAAAAGAACGTGTTTGGAACTTCCAGGATGAGGGCGTCTGCCGCTGCGCCGCTGGTCACTCTCATTCGCTGGAGCACTGGCTCTGGAGAGGGGGGCAGAAAAGGGAAGCAGTGGCTCTCCTCTCTTTTCGTACTCTCTCTCTCACTGGCGAACCAGCCCACTCACAGGATATAAGCAAGGGGGAAGCGTGGACAAGAGCGGATGGGGTTACCGTGGCGCAAGGCGGGGGTCCCGCATCCTGAGTTTATAGGGACAACCAGAGGTGGCAGGCTGGGGGGACGAGGGTCCTGGGTGTGTGTCAGTGTGAGCGTGAGCAGGGAGTGTGTGGGCAGCTGAGGAAGAGAGAAAAGACGTGGGTGTTGAGGGGGCGAAGACAGAAGAATGCTTGAGGGAGAGAGAGCGAGAGAGAGAGAGTGAGGGAAAGCAACAATCTCCGCTGCTTTTCATCTGACACCTTTTAAAGGGCCAGCCAAGGGGTGGAGAAGGAGCCGGTCAGGCTCCTTTTACCGGTTTCCCACCCAGCATCCACCCAGACCCCTGCAAATGGGACAGGAAAGGCATAGCATCGTACTTATTAGCAAACTGATTTATTGCTCACAAAAGGAAACACTTCATTATTGTTCCTTCAAGTCAGGCTTCTTTATTTTATTATTTCTTTGTTCATTTATTAAAACAAGTTCACTGAAAAAGTGTTTAGCAATTTTACTAACAGAAAGTTGTTTTTGCAATAAATGAAGAAGTATATATATATATATATACTATATCACTACCGTTTTGGGTCAGTAAGATTTTTTTTAAGAAATTACTACTTATTTATTTAGCAAGAATGTATGAAATTGGTCAAAATTGAAAAAGACTTTAACATTATTAAAAACATTTCAAGTAAATGCTGTTCTTTTGAACTTTTTATTCATCAAAGAATTCTAAAATAAAATGTGACTTCCACAACAATTTCAAGCAGCGCTGTTTTCAGTATTGATAATAATAATCAGCAATCAGCCAAATCAGCATATTAAAATGATTTCTGAAGACTGTGCCACTGAAGACAGTTATGGCTGCTGGAAAAAAAAAAACAGCTTCACTATCACAGAAGTACATTTTAAAATGTATTAAAATAGAAAACATTTATTTTAAATTGCAATATTATTTCACAATATTGCTGTTTTTACAGTATTTTTAACCAAATAGCCTTGATGAGCATAAGAGACCTCTTTCAAAAAACATTAAAAAATGCTTTGAATAAAAAAATTATGCTTAAAATAATGATTATTAGCAGTACAGTGAATAAAATGTTGTTTTAGTTGATTCTTCAGTTTGGATCAGCATAATTCTTCAGACAGATTCAAAGTGGTAACTGATCTTTTTTGGGAATCAGACTACACTAGTCACACTGTATGTTTTTGATTTAATTGGACTATACTCATGCCATGTTATTTTTCTTGACATTATTTTGCAGAACACACTCTTTTTATTGCATCACATTTACTACCAGTTTCATGATTCAGTCCAAGTACAGAAGTTTACGAGCACTTCCATCGCATATACTTAAATAAATCAGTCACATGATAGATTTTCTCAACCATCGTGTTTCATATTAGCCGCTCAGTCAGACTGAAGTGAAAAATGAAGATTGCCTCCGCGTATGCAGAAGAGTCCCATTGTTCTGTGAGGCATCTCCAACAGTCACAAAGTGTCAGACAATTATAACCACAGTTGTAAGGCTAATCATTAATAGACTGTTCGTTTCCTCAATAGGAATGTTTCACATTCCTGGATCAGGGTCATATTCGCCTCCACTCACCGGCTCAATCCCTCATTGTCTTGTCAGCTACAGTATGTCAAACAGATGGTTGGCATGGTTACAAGGTATCTGGGTGCACGGTCTTCTGCCTTTTTAAAAGCTGCGTCTGCATGCTGGTGAAGTGGTGGAGGAAGAGCGTGTGAATGCATGTAGCAGAATAGAACACAAGCATGCAGGGCTATCTGCAGCCGATAAGACGCACGAAGTCATGCCTTTGCGGCATGACAATGACATCACAGCTGTGTCCCTGCATTTTTTTTCCTGCCCGCCAGCAGCCACCTAATATAGACATCCAGTGCCTGGGGCCAGACTGGCAGAGACCGGCGTGGCGGGACCCGGCAGGCATGCACACGAGCCACGAAACTGCGCTCTGGGAGGAGGGAGAGTGAGGTGGCAGCACGTCACCCTGACGTCTCTCAAACAAATTCCAGTGCGGCTCAAGCAAGCCAAGAACACTCATGTGATTTTGGCTCATTCACACAAATGAGGGCAATATGCTGCCTCTGTCACCATGAGATCCTCAGTGTGCCTTAGGATTGATGTGGTCACCTGATGTTGGCAGCTGTCGTACCCATTGTGCAAACCTCCCTGGATGAGTCTGATTACAGCATGGGTCACTTTTAACCTGCTGAGATGGAGCCTCTTGTTTTGCAGGTGATGCTTAATGCTTATTTATGCATATAAAATGATGAAAAGTCTACTTATGTTTGCAGTGAGACAGATGTTTCTTTGAGTTTAAGCTATTTAAATGTAATTTAAAGTGGGAATCGTAGGAGCAATTACTTACAAAATTGATATGAGCCATTGGGCTCATGAATAATGCCGGTCTTGCATTCCGTCTAAATCTGTCTTGACCCCTGTCTTGCGTCAGGTCGTAGTTTATCAGGTTCCAGTGAGGTTGCAGAGGACGGTTATGGCAGGCTGGACGAGTCTTTCATCTTTACATTTATGGTGGTGTTGGCAGCTATAGCTCACACCTTTTACACCGCAGCAATGTGAAGAATTTAGGGCTATTTCTGTGTTCCGGTATGGTTGTTGTCATCATTATGTTCTTACAGACAGAAGCCCTCCAGCTCAAATGTACTGCATGTAATATATGACTGGGATTCCAAAAAAAAAAAAAAAAAGAAGCTGTTTGAGGTGTTTGATTTAATTTTTTAAACACTGTAATGGATCAGACCTGAAATTTAATAAGTAAATGGTTTAAAACATGGTTGGCATGGTTGATTCTGAATTAGCATCTTTTTGTGTTTTGTTTTTGATTTCTACAATAGGATAAAGAAACAGAAAAAGATTTAATGTTGAGGTGACTAGGTTTTCAAAGTACATGGTAGGTTTAAATTTAAATAGCAAAATTACAGCATGTTTCAGTTTAGGATCAGTTGGATATTGTTTAAAGTCATTCTTGCTGTTTAATATTTAAGAAAGTAAAAATTGTTAAAGAACTGTTAATCTGCAATATTTTAATACGACAATCATATACACATTTTGATTAAATATTTAAATAAATATAATGTAAATTTAAATATATTTTTGTTCAATTCCTTCTATGTATACACAGCATGTTTCCCCCCCCCCTTTTTTTTTTAAGTTGTTCAGTTGATTTGATATCTAAGGTAGCATTTAAGATAATTTCCTTAAGTAGGAACACCGTTTTTAAATTCTTCTCCCAAATGAAAGGACTGGGAAGCACATGGTTGCAACAACAATCGCCCCTGCTTGCCCTGTGGTTACATTGTAATGTTCCTGACTCATAAGCTCTCAACCCACTGACAACAAAATGAACGAGAGCAAGTTAAATTGTTCGCAAAAAAAAAAAGAAGTAAAAAGCGGCATGTTGACGTTATGATGTGTGATTCATCGTCACCTCCTCCCTTCTATTGGAACACATGCTGTCTGCACTCTGGTCAAGCTCAGTTTCACCATGCAGACTGACACAGCAGGAGCTTGAACACTTTCTGAATGTTGTGTACAGATTGCTGTAAAGAGATGGGGAACGTAGGAGGGAGATACGTAGACTAAAGGCAATTGATGTATACAACTGTACTGACCTACATGATATCTTAAATCACAGATCTTTGTAATTCCAAGAGATTCATGGACTAAAAACTAAATATAAGTAACATAAAGTGGCGCTTAAAAATCTGAAACTGCTCATGAATTTCTTTCTATTTTACACTTTTCTGATTTAATATAATTCAATTATTATTTCTTTTTACAATCTGAACTTTTGTAACCAGTGTCACCAGTGAAATCTTTTAATATAATCCTCAATTTTATATTTTAAATATAAAAATATTTTGTCACAAACTTTATTTTACAATATTCTAAATCCTAAAACTTGCTGTTTATTTCCAGGTTTATATTAGATTTTTAATTCCAAATTTCAAGACTTTAAGAACTAACCTAATAGTAAGAATATTTTGATGAAATATATCTTCAAAATAGCTTAGAAATCAAAATGTTTGGAAATTATCAAACCACAAGTTTAATCTTTCTCATTGAATAGTATGACTAGGAAATTTTTCTCTGAGTCACATAGGAGACCAGTATTCCCCCTTTTCGCTGCCTCATTTGAGCATCCTGTAAAATCAGCGGCGGTTGAAGAGCCGGTGGGTCATCAGAGGGGCGGCAGCACTGGCTGACTGTCCGCTGTTTGTGTATTGTAAATGGGCAGTAGGGAAGCACAGAGCTACGCTGTGTTACTCAGGCAGCGGGGGTAAAATACAGGGCTTGTGCGAGCTACCACGCGGCGCAATTCACGGCACACGGAGATGACTCACTATTCTCTCAGTGACTAACAACTAAAATATGGCAGTTTAAAAGAAGTTTCAGTGGTGCTCCAGTTCCATAGGGCTGTGGAGAGAGGGAGATGGGCAGGTAGAGTTGTCATTTCTTCCACCTCTCTGCATATCACTTTCTTTCGTTCTTTTATTTCACTGGAAAGGTGACGCTCTGAAATATTAAACAGCCGAGTGTCCCTCTGTGGTGTCGGGTTTCCCACAGCTGATGAGAATTCAGGTACTTTCTCCAAGATGGAGAATTAGGGGTTTATGAAGAAGATGAGCCGGAATGAGTCGAAGCAGTGTTTCTGATATGCTGGAAATGGATCAAAAAGCACGTTTTCATAAATTATCACGAAAATGATGATAGGGGGACATTTGAATTTGAACTCAGATGAACTAATGTTGGTATATAAGACATAAAAGATTAAAAATTTTGGAGTGAATTTTTGATAGTTTCCCTATTAACTTCTTATTTAAAAAACTGTTTTATCCAGTTGTATTGATTATAATTTGACTAATATCAGTTTGTTGAGACTATCAAGAGGTTTGTTTTACGTCGTCATGAATGGCATGCTTGTTTGACATTGGTGGACCCATTCAGAAAAGCATTTAGACTGGTTAGTACAGTAGAACAGGAGCGAATTCTTCACTGAAAGACACTAACTAACGTTCCTCGGTCACATAAGTAGGGGAGTTTCCTGCTCCTAAAGATCCTAGGCACAGCCTAGGCGTTTTTCACCACGACTGCCGGCTTTTCTCTCTCTCCCTTCCTCCCTTTCGCTCTCCCCCTTCTTTTTTTCTGAATGGGTGTCCTCTCTCTAACCTCTCAATTCACAGCAGCATTGAAACAGGACACTACCCTGAACACTGATAGGCTGTGGGCAAAACGCTCAGCCCCTCAACCCGACACTATAAGTACTCTGGCAGTCCGTCTCCAGTGTATGACTGACTGTTTAGAGGGAGAGAGAGAGAGTGGGAGGGGCGGTAGAGAGTTTAAATTCAGTGACAGTGATAACAATGATATTATTCGTTCTCCGCTGAAACGGGGAAGCACTTTCAGAGTCTACGGCACGCTTCCTCTGTCTCTATCGCTTTAAGAGTGTTACTGATTAGTCACTAAAGAATGCGAGTGGAAAGAGAGACAGAAAAAAGGGACAGAGGCAGAAGGGAGAGACAGACTGAGAGCGTTGGAGCCTGGAACTCGTATGGAGAAGACTGATAATACTGAGCTGAGTAGAGTTTTGTTTTATTTTCCAGCAGTTCAGAGACGTTAATGGAGCTCTCATTCTCTCTCTCTGTGTGTTTGCGGCTCCTGAAGACGAAGGGGGAAGTCGGGGACCCCGCACATGCAGGCAGCGCTCAGCCATCAGGAAATACTCTTTTCACCCAGACAGAGTAAGTCAATGAGAGGGGAAAAAAGACACAGAGCTCTGGCTACTAATGGATATCATATGGTGTGCTTTAAAACTGAGAAATTGTTTGCAGGTTTTCGATAACTAGACTGAGAGATTCGGAGGCTGAAATTAGGGATACAGTTTGGAAGTGTAATATACAGTGTTTGTGTGTGTGTGTGTGTGTGTGTGTGTGTGTGTGTGTATATATATATATATATATATGTATGTATGTATATGTGTGTGTTTGTGTGTGTGTGTGTGTGTGTGTGTGTGTGTGTGTGTGTGTGTGTGTGCGTGCGTACGTGCGTGTTAACTTTGTATGGATAGGACTGCCATTCATTCCATGTGCTTTCATTTTCATCTGTGTCACATGATGGAACTTAACTGAGGAAAATTGATGTTTTTAACCTAACCGAAACGAATTACAGAGCTGATATGGAAAATATCTCAGCTTTATCAGTGTTGCTAATGTGTTGAAATGCTGTTTTTGGCTAATTCTAGTAGCTGTTCTCCAGATACAACATGTGGGTCCTTTTTGAGAAAGAATTGTCAATGTGCCTGTTTGAGGCTGAGAACATATTTTGGGGGTTTCCCTCGGGAGAGCGGTTGTTGCGTTCCACCAATGAGAGAGCGCTCTGTTGTGGCTATGGCTTGCGAGCACAGAAGGAGGAAGAATTTATAGAGAGTACCCTACACAATGCTGCTTCTTATGAATGGAGCGTGTGAGTATCACTTCTGATTGGCCGGCTGCTCTTGGGTAATCAGAGGACACAATCTCTGGTTTGCTGGCCGGCCCACTAGTGGCCAGCCAGTGGGTGGAATCACCGGTGTTTAGATTTACCTTCTGTCTTCTCAACCAGCTGTTGTTGCAATATTGGGCAATAAAGGCAGAGTGTTTGTTCGTACTGTGTAGATATATTTGTAGCAATATTTGTGAGGCTGTGTGTCAGTACATAGAACAAAAAACTGCTCAGGGCTGCAGATGTTTATCTTAGTCAATGGCCAATCAGAATGTGAGAGAGACACTAGATTCGGCCCTATGTCCAGCTGTTGTCCTTCAGGATCTACTGTACATGAATGACCTTCAAAGGAGTTGAGTTGAATTACTGACTTTGAGTCAGAACTTTTTGTTGTTGAATATAAATGTACAAAATTAGTATGTAATGTTTAATCTTATAGGTATGTTCAAAATGAATTAAAGGAAATGAAACCTTGATTTTAATTTAAATGATTAAAATATGAATTTATAAACACTTTTTTTTTTTAAAGAAATGAATATTATTTTTCCAGCAAAGATGCATTAAATAGATCAAAAATAACAGTAAAGATATTTTTAATGTTACAAAAGATTTCTGTTTCGAATAAATGCTATTCTTTTTACATTTCTATTCATCAAATAATCCTGAAAATATTTAGCAGCACGTCTGTTTTCAACATTGATAGTAATGAAAAGTTTTTACATGTTAGAATGATTTCTGAGGGATCATGTGACCCTGAAGACTGGAGTAATGGCTGCTGAAAATTCTGAATGGAATCACAGGAATAAATCACATTTTAAAATATAAAACAGTTATTTTAACTTATATAATAATATTTTGCAATATTTAAAATATTTAATATATTATTTTCTATCAGTAAGCTAAAAGTTTACAGGTAGGAGAAATAAAGATTTGATCTGTGAAAATTAAATTTTACACTCTCGATTTACATAACATGCCACTAACTCTTTCTGCCAGTCTATCTAGTTTGCTGCAGACACAGGAAGTGCAGTTAAAGTCCCTTAAACCGTCACCTCACACAGTAACCTAATTATTTTATTGCCGACTATACACAGGCGCCTTCCGGAAACTACTGCAAACAATAGCTACCCTAAAATTAGATTTCAAGGCTACCTGCCATCATGTAAGGCCCTGACAGGAAGTGAAGTCGAAGGATGTTGGGTGTTGGGTGTGGAGAGGGTGTGTGTGTGTGCATGCGAGACTGACGCCTCATACAGCCGAAGGAATGTGCCGGTCACACATTGACCCCCGTGCTTGCAGAAGGGTGCGGCGGTAGAACCTACGCCCACCGACGTGCTCACGCATCCTCCGTGTCTTTGTGTTTCTAAAACTATATGAAATCTACCACTCCCTCCAGTCCAGCTCACAACAGGCGAGTTCTCATGCCCACCCAAGGAAGTCTGGCTTAAAGGGATTGTTCACCTAAAAATGAAAATTATGGCATCATTTACTCACTCTCATGTCATTCCAAACCTGTATGGCTTTCTTTTTTTTTCTCCCTGAAGAACACAAAAGATGTTTTGAACAATGTTTTTGTTCATATAGCCTAATGAAAGTCAGTGGGGTCAAACTAAGACATTTTTCAAAATATTTTCTTTCATTTGCATACAATGCCATACAAGTCTGGAACGTAAATGATGGCAGAATTTTAATTTTTTGGGTGAACTATCCCTTTAAGCTTTATTATTACTTTTTAAAATTCCTTGCGAGGTAGGAATTTTGTCCATGTATTCACCAGCATGATCCTCACGAAAGACCTGGGTTTATCATACCACAGGGCTTCCGTTGTCTGTGAAATATGCATGATAGTGTAGTGCAATGCCCACAAGGTATTTAGATGAGATGATAAAGTGTTAGTTTATCAAGACGTCTTGCTGGCTTTTGCTCAAACGCTGTCTCAAGGCTGAAATTAACGTGATGCTGCTGCTCTGATTTCTAGGTCATGCTTTTTCAAACAGTTAGAGTTTCAATGGCAGTTGTGAATCATCAGGTGGCTTTTTAGAGGAAGAATTGTCAGACTTATACTCCCTGTAGAGGGAGTGGTGGGAGTGACTAGTGTGGGGAGCCGCTGGCACGTTCCACCCGTGTAGAGTGCTTTCGTATCCATGGGTGTGTACCGGCAACATTTATGTCACCGTGCACGACACAACCTTGACATACCTGCCGTAAATGTGCCACAGGGTCAGTTTTGTCAGCTTACGTAAGTGTTCTTACTCTACATACTCTCTTGCGCTTATCTGTTTAAGCAACAACACAATTCTCTCTCAAACTCAAAATGTGGTCTTCATAATAAGGCAGGCTTCCCGTAAGAGACATGCTTTTGTTCCCAGCACTGTCTCCATGCCTCCCTGCTCCTGATGTAATGAAAGTTGCAAAGAGATGCAATAGAGGGAGGCAGACAGAGAGAAGGTGTGTGAGTGACGTACACACTCAGGTAACGGCACAACACGCACACCCAGCGCTTTGTGTAACCTTGCCCATATATGGGCAGTGTTTCCCCACCTGGGCAGAGTGGAGGCAGTGCATTGAATTCCAATAAGCGACGAGCATAGTACGTGCGGCAACACGTCATGGAAAATGAGAATCAATGGCGATCGTGACGTTTCCTCTCTCTCTTTCTTGTTCGGTGTTTCCAGTGTCCAATCAAAGTAAATTATGAAGCAGGTAGCAGATTGTCCACAGCTAAATGCAAAACATTCTGTTAGCAAGGTTGTGCACCATTAAAGCAGCACTGAAAATGCCAGTTAAATCCTGAATACATATATTTAGCCATGCAGCACCACATTGCACATTGTTTCTTTTCTTTAAAAGTTTAAATCAAAATCTGTTGTATAATGAATTTTTAATAATGAATATAATTTTTTTCAGTATAAATTACCTATAATTACACATAATGTTTATTTACAGAAACATTAGATGTTAACTAATAACTAATCTTTGAAATGAAACAAAAAAATTATGAAGTGTTAAATTTATATCTCATTATATTTAAGAAATTAACTTTAATTTCAGTAGACCACTATGGAACACGTCATTTTCTAATTTACTTCTAATTGAATTTACTCAATACATTATAGTATAAATATAAAATAAATATAGTAGATACATTTTTATATTAATATTTATTTTCATAGAGTTTTTTTCAACAGCATGATGGACATTTTGTATTGCTGCATTGCAATATTCAAGTGTTGATGTATTCACTGTTTTGGCAATATTGAACTTTCTGTCCGATCCTATTGTGCATCAGTTTTAATAACAACTTGTAGAAAAATAGGACCACTGGCAGCATGTAAAGCAGAAAAGCAGAGAAGCCCAGCTTCATGCCCTGGAAGACCTGCATCCAAACTCTTTATAGCCTCTGCGATCTGTGCTCCGGGGTTGAGGTGGTTCACATATCAGCGGCAGGGCTAGTGCACTCTCAAACAGAGCGAGTATTATAGCTATTTTAAGAGCGTTGTGTTGCCTTAATGGAGAAGAATTTATCGGCCCTCATTTAGGTGTAATGCTAAACGCTTCACTGTGCTTTGAGAGCGGGACCGGGCCCAGGGCAGCGCTGGGAGTTGTTCGCGTTGGGGAATAGAAGGCTTTTGCTCTCCAGGCCAGCGTGTGAGTGGGTGTGCTGTGGGCCAGACTCCTTCATTCTCTCTCGATCTTTCTCTCCCTTCTCGTTCGAGCCTGCGCTTCTGCCAAGGCCTTGTAAAGGGACTGTAGGCTCTGTTGTGTGCCAGCTCTTTCCCATCAATACAGCCCTCTGGAAAGAGTCTCTCGCTTCTCCTTACTGAGAGTCCAGTGCAGAGCTTCCAGTAGCTGGTCTCCGGATGGCAGGAAAGCGTATGCGTGTGGCTTTTCGTGCATATGGTAGTTTGGCGTGAGACTTCACCGTCCTCCTCAGAGTGCTAAAAGATCGCCTTTCACTTCAAACCTGACCCATCTGTAGGGCTTCACTCTAATGGGACCCGCATTACAAGCCATAAAGCAAATGGACTTCCCGCCTCTGGAGTCGGTCAGGTCTTGGCAAAAAGGGGGAACTCCCAGTGCAATGGCAGCATGGCAGAAACCTCTCACCTTCCCTAAACTCTTCGGGGAAATGGAGCCTCTTTCTCTGATCCAGTCTCTCACTGGTTAGTGATGTTTTAGAAGCCGGTAGGAACCAATTACGCTCACCCTCTCGACGGCAGATTGAGCGCCCTTATCTGATCTATCCGTCAGGCTAATGGAATTACACGTTGATTCGTAGAAAGTTGGTAGAAAGCGGAGATCTGACTCTTCCCTCCCCCCGTGAGGGGCAAGTGGGCTTAGGGGAAATGAAATGAATCTCTCTTACACCTTTCACGGAGCCAGGGCCAAACTCTCCACGTACGATCGTATCACCGAAACCATATCGAGGTTGATTATCAACACTAGGCTACCCAGACGCAATCCCTCATCAAGCCTGGTACGGCACAGTTACTTACTCTAAATCGAATTAGACTTTAAAACCAACCCTCCCGCTTTCTCAATGACAGGAGACCACCTCTTCGTGAAAGCGATATCTTTTTTGTTTTGAATGAAGCTGAGACCTGCTCACTGCTTGTTTTCAATACGACCACATTCATAGCAAATAGTCGGTATTGACAGAAAGCAGTCCAGACTTCTTTAGAAGCATTGCCCCGTGTAGGTAGGAGGTCAAAGGCGGCGAGGACTAAACACAGCCAGAGCCTTTGGTAGAAAATTGATTTTTGCCATAAGCTATGAGCGCTGGCTGTCAGACAGATCACCTCAAAGATCGAAAATAGTTCTGCTAGTAAACCAGGCAGCCTTATAAGTGATACTGTGTACCTCAGAAATTTAAGGTTTAACAAAGTAGTCCTCGGTGGCGTCTGAACAGAACTGAAATGTTACAATGGTGATTCTAAGAGGTTTGAATCATTCATCACTTATTGATTCTCTTGTGAACTCCTACAAACACACTGGCATGTACAAATAGAAACACACACACACACACACCCTCTCGAACACTTGCCTGGGTTCCCCTCCTTCCTCCTGTGCTCAGGGCTGCTGCGGGTAATGATTCAGTTCCTGTTTGGTTGCCGACCACGTTGACAGCATTCTGGTCAGGGGCTCGGCTTCTGCTCCTCTCAAAATCTGGATGTGGTCAGGCTAGTCATCTCCCAGGCAGCCAGGAAACCCACATCAACTGAAACTCGCTGGTGCTCCAGGAATAGCCCAGCTCAGGGAGGTTACCCTGGCAGCTTCCTCTCTTCCCTTTCTCCTCCCCTCCAATCTTCAGCCTCCCCCTAAAAAGACAGCCCTGGCCCACGTTTTGTAAATAGTGAGTAGTACAAGAAGAGGCTCATCAGTTCTGGTTTTGGACCTGCCCCCGGTATCTGGATCCGCATCAATAAACACAAAGCCTGCTGTGATCTGGGCTCTGCCTGCAGTGAACGTCTTCATTAGAGATGATTGATCATTATCATTAATGTTGCTGAACATTTTTCATCAAAAGCGGCGCTATATAAATCACATTCGCTATTTGATTCGGTTTTCATTATGGAGCCGAGAGAGACATCGCTCTCTCTCCTTGAAATATCGCTCTGGAGTTCCCCTCAAGGTTTTGACGAGTTGTAACTTTGATGTCTGTTCATAAGGCCACCTAAAGGCCCTCGCTTTTTAAGAAACATCATGAATTTACCTGTCATGCTTTGTGCATTTCTCTCTTTGATCAATAGCAAAAATAATTCCAATGCTGTTAGAAGGTGCCGTGTAGGAGTCAAAAGCAAGAGGTCTTTGGCTCGATCTACAGATGGGTTTTTAGGGACATTTTTACGTTAAGTGCAGTTACAAGGAAGGTGGTAGCATCTCATCCTTTAGGGCTTTGGAAAAGCCTTTTGTTTGTGCGCTCAAAGAGTGGGGTAAAAAGTGGGCCTCACTCTTTCAGTAAGGGGCCTATGTTGGTTTGGGTCCCTCTGAAGATCCATTTTTGACATTTCTTAGTGTTATTGATGTTAGAGGACTTGCATGGCATTTGAGATATGTTTAGCTATGTGGGTTTTTAATTCAAATAATTTATTGTTTCTCTCTTTTTTCTTACAGGGTTATTCAGACAGGCTCAATCTATTCAGATCACATGATGCTCCATGTCTTCATTTCAATTTAGGTGAGCACATGCTTATATTTAATTTATATATCATTTAATATTGCATCTAATTTCCTGCTTCACTGCATTTTCCAACTTCTTTAGTATCTTCAGTCTTGTGGACGCATAAATGTATAATGAAAAATGTGATAAAATAACAAATTCAGAGTGTTCGAATTGAATAGAAATTTTTCATAGACCGTCAGCTTCCACATCAGTGTCTGCTGCAAAGATATTACGCTTTAACTTGCCATCACATTTAATCTGAGATGAGCAGAAATGTCTGCTGCAGCACTTTGAAAAGAACCTTAGCTCAGAACTTTAGTATCTATAATACAAGCCGTGTCTTATGTGCTGACTAGCAGGCCCTTGGGCTGAGCAGTGACTGTGGAAGGTTATGAATGGAATGTGCCGGAATTCTCCTACTGTTTACAGGTCATTCATGTGAAGTTGCAGGCTGGGGCTTCTCCTTAGGGGCAGACAATAGTGTTACAGCAGGAAGCACATACCTCCCTCGAGAGCCTCACGGCACACTCCCCCACCCTGTTATAGCGCTACACGCAAGAAAATACAAAACGGAGCAAATTAGGAAGGCTTAATGGGCCGGTAGATGCATGTATATTTGTAACTTCCCCACATGAATTGTTTAGTTTACTTAAAGCATGGCTTTTGTGATTCACATCTTTACAAAGTGTCTGTTCGTGCATTTAATTTTCAGAGCCTGTTGTTGGTGCTGCCAGAAAAAATACAATAGGAATGTAAATGGAACAGAATGAAACAATATAGCTGTCAACATCAGCTGTCACTCTGGAAATGAAACAGCAAATTTTGACAGAATTTTTAAACCCTAGAATCCAAAGCACATTACGGTCAACAAGGCAGACAGTCAATTTTTCATTTAAACCGCATAATCATAACTCTAGCATAGCATAAACTAAAAGCCCACGTTTACAAGACACAACAACACAGAGATCCATTCTACAAGCACCATTCTATTAAGGCCACTCTCACATGACAATTCGCTGCTCGCTAAATGGCCTTAACTGTTTCATAAACACTCTCTTACAAAAGAGTACTGTGTCCGTACCATGGTACAGTGATAGTATCTTGTCGTACTTTGATATATGGGTCCAATGGTGTGACGCTCATTTTTTGACGCTCATCTTTAATTTATCTTTTTGTCTATCTACACTGCTGTTCAAAAGTTTGGGTTGGTAATATTTTTTATGTTTTTTAAAAAGAAGCCTATTTGTTATATGTTAATCAAGGCTGCATTTATATGATCAAGAAAATACAGTAAAACAGCAATATGAATATATCAGTGAAATAATAGTGAAATATGAATATATTTTAAAATGTAATTCATTCCTGTGATGGCAAAGCTGAATTTTAGCAGCTATTACTCCAGTCTTCAGTGCCACATGATCCTTCAGAAATTATTGTAATATGCTGAATTGGTGCCCAAGAAACACTTCTCATGTTGAAAACAGCTGTGTTGCTTAATATTTTTGTGGATACTGGGATACATTTTTTTCCTTCCAGGATTTTCTAATGAACAGCATTTATTTGTAGCAGAAATCTTTTGTATCAACGTAATCGTCTTTGCTGTCACTTTTGATTTAATGCATCTTAGCTGAATAAATTAAATGCATCCTTGCTGAATAAAATTATTCTTTTCCTATTGAATTAAATTCATTTTGATATTTTGGTAACACTTTAGATAGAGGGAACACATATTCACTTTTAACTAAGAGTTTTTCCCTCAATAAACTCCTAATTTTCCTGCTTATTAATAGTTAGTTAGGTAGTTGTTAAGTTTAGGAATTGAGTCGGGTTAAGGGATTTAGAATATGGTCATGCAGAATAAAGCCTTTGTATGTGCCTAATAAGTACAAATCAACAGCCAATATGCTAGTAATATGCATGCTAATAAGCTAGTTAATACTGAGAAATGGTCCTTAAATTAAAGTGTTGCTGAATAGCCTATTTTTAGGGTTATTAAAACTTAACAATATTTATATTTTTGGAAAAAAAAATTGTTTTATTTATGGTTACACCACCATTTTTTTCTGTGGGCACAATTATTGTTATTCACTGACCCATAAACCTTGATACTGAATGAATGCCATATTAATTTACTATTTACTATACCTTAAGGTACTTGATAGATAATTATTTGCAGGCAAGGTTCCTATTAGTCAAATTTACCCCTAAATATCCATCCTTTTACCATTCTAGGATCAACCACACGCAATTAGTCAATCCATTGTTTCTTTTTTGATAAAAAGCATCAGTAGTTCTCTGACCTCATGCTGGTAATGTCCCACAGTCTAATCAGAGGGCCGACAGAGCACTGGAATTCAGGTTAGGAATGAACTCCCTAATGGAGAAAAATTAGAGTCAAGTGACCATCAGCTGGTCGAAGTATGTTTGATCAATACAGTCACAAGGTCTCAGGTATGCAGAGCTGGAGCCTTTACAGAAGGGGGGCAAAGACAGCCTACAATCTCTGCGTGCTCCTGTCAGTCAAACGGCTTTATTGTTAACCAGTACTATAATAATCTACAATAATCTTGTACATAAATGGCCTTACACTCTTAGCATCCTTGCCAACAGGAAGTATTTAGCACTATGTGAGTCACTCTCTTTTTTTTGTCTAGCTGAGGATGATTTAATTAGTCGACGACCCAATCAAAGTGCACCTTTGGCGGCTAACAAGCACCCACTTCTAATTAATAAGACTTGAATTGAGCGCTCTGACTGATGTAGCCTAATGCATGCCAAACCACTAAGTGGATTCGGGCAATAATAGTTGCAAAACCAGGCTTCCATTTTCATGATATCTAACAGCCTTAACATAATGCTCAGGTCAAAGAAAAAGGTTTATGGTGCCGTCTGTTATGAGAAAAATGCACAGCGCAGGTCTGGTTAGGTTAAAAGGGTGTGATGAGCACCTTTAAAACATGCCTTAGCCATGGCCTCGGTCTGCCTGCCTGCCGTCCTGCCTCCAGGCTAATGGGAAAGAATGAGAAATATTTGCGAGAGTGCTAACGCCATGCTTAAAAATGCCCATCGGGAGACTAGCTCCCCCTCCCCGGTGCTGCCTGTCTGTGTGCTGCGAGCAAAAAGGAGGGCTGTTGTCGTCCTCTGGAGCTGCAGACACTTTGATTTGGGGTTGTCTAACCATTGGCTTCTTTGTCTCTGTCTTCCTCAGGCGCTGGGGACGGCTCAAGTGGACGAGTGCTGCCAGCGGCTTGTTAGGGTGCTCATGAGGTGCTCAGTAGTCAGTGTAGATCCTGTGTTGCAATCAGCAGCTACATCTGGCTACTGGGTCTCTGATGGCATTTTCTGCTTCCTGTTGGCACATTCCTTTCAGATTGTGTGGTATGTTATCACAATGTGTGCCTCATCCTGTCAGAATAGGACTCGCTCTTTCATGGACGTTAAAGAGGGCTCTTGTCACAACAGCCTGTCTCTTTGACCAGAGTGATTTGGTCTCTTTTAACCTAGTTTATTGTGGATTTTTCTTCTTCTTTTTTTTCCTCAACAAATTTGATCAAGGTGAGTGAACTGTCAAAGTGTAGCTAAAAGTCTCGGGAACCCATTTCAGACGTCTTTGAAAGAAAGGATTGAGACATTGTTTCTTGTTTGACTGCTGAAGATTCAGTTTAAGTGATTAGGTAACAAAGAACAAGGCGACATGTCACATTCTCTTTGTGATTTGCCTGTCACAAGGGGCTGTCTTTGTGCAAATGTTTTTGAGTTGTTGAAGGCTGACAAATAATGAGAGTTAAACGCTCAGACATGCTGAATCGCACTGGTTTCGGAGAGCGAAGGATGAATTCTTTTGTGCTGTCGTGAACCTGGCATACAATGTAGATTTCTGTGTGGTACAATCTACAGCTACATTGTCTGCTGGGTTTCGGGCCAGCAGAAAAATCCTACTCTGCTCAGAAATTGAAAAGGTGAGTTGTTAAGTCGTTATGCATGCTTGAAAAAGACTTATTCCTACAATAAGAATAAAATATAATAAAAGTACTGAAAGTATAAAAACTATGATGTGTCCAATTATTTCTCTTCGTGTTTATTCTTACCATGGGTTCAGCTTGATATTTGTAGAACTGCACGGATTCTATCCAATGACAGACTGTCAAATTTCACCAGGGATTAAAAAGGCATCCAAGATATTTCAGCCATACACCCAGAAGAGCTTCTTATCACTATTACCCATCTGCGTCTGAATACACCCACCCACAACACACACACACACACACACACACACAATGAAAGTTAGAAGAAAAATTCAGCATTCATGCAATATAAAATCACATTCTGAAATCTACCTATATTGCATACCATTATGTCTTTAGGGATTCGGTGCATAGAAAAACTAATGAAGAACTGAAGAAAGCCTGAAGCCTCCAGAGAACTCGGTTCATTAAGTCCTCACACAATATGACTACGATATTGACAGAAATGCCTTGCAGGAACGCTGTAGCACATCTCTCATAGTCCTCACTTTGTGTTATGTGTCTTTTTGTAATGCATTCAAACAGCAGCGAATGCCAGCATATTCTATATTACTGCATAATATAAAAGCAGTCCAGAGAATTTATGACTGCAAGATAATGCAGTTTTATAAAACAAAATACCTGTTATGCTCCAAAGAGCACTTGTGGTTTGCTGTGATTAGGTTCTTGTGAGCTTTTAAGAGAACCACATTCCAAATGTTCCATTTGAAATTCCTTTTGTAGTCCCTGGGTGTTTCCTGCAACAAGCAATTAATTTGTTCACACTGATGCAAATATATTTCATGTTTAACGTAATTTTGACATTTACATTTAATCATTTAGTAAATGCTTTTATCAAAACAACTTGAGAAACATCAAACAATTTGTCATAGAAGAGCTTAGTATATTCACAATGCCAAGTTTCCACAGTAAGCAGACATCAGGGGTGAGATTTTGGAGAGATGAGATTTCTACCAAGCATGACACATTTAACAAAATGTCCTGGCGCTCGTCATTTTCGCACCTGTTTAGGTCACGGTGCAATCACACTTAGACTTTGAGCACCATTCACTTCCATCCATATGCATGTGAGTGGGAAAGCGGAAATGCAAGCACATGTGAAGAAGTTTTGCAAACTTGTACTAAAGTTCAAATTTGGTAAACTCTGACCTAGATATTTACATAAAGTTGTTTGACCAATAGCAGAGCTAAAAGTCACAGACTGACCTCTTGGGTCAAATAAAAAGAACAAATCTCAGAGCTGCATACTGTTTGCCAAGTTCCAAGTAAATGGTACAAGTGTTTTTAAAATTATTTTTATTGTACATTTATTAAAAAAAAACATTTATTTCATTTTAAAAGTGCAACATTGCTATCATGATATTCAAAAGCCTGAGCATGTACAAAAAAACGAACAGAGAAATGAAAGTGGAGGGGGGTCTGAATGCAGCAGGCCATTATGGCAGTCGGGCACAGGTGTTTCCAATGATGCCATTTCCCCTTGCACTACTGTTTGTACAACAGGAATATGGAGGCAGGTGGTCATGAGCCTCTGTATGCGCTCTATACTGTGGGCCACTGCTTAGCCAGCGGATACTGGAACCACTTCAATAAAACAACAGGAACAGGGAAAACACACTCTGGCTGCTCCAGGAACAGCCACTTCCCATCTGTCTGCTCACCCCAACAGACACAGCCGTCATGTGACCGTATTCCTTTCGTGAAGCGCTAAATTCACACCCCTCAGACGAGGGATGAAACCGTTTCACAGCGATTAAAATGTCTGACAACTGTTACATTTTAATTGAAATACAAAATATGAATAATGATGAAAGCTTGTTTTTGCTTAAACTTATTTATATTTTACATTGAATTCTTGCAACTTTTGCCTCAATAAACTCCTGATTTGTTACTTATTAATAGTTATGTAGTTAAGTTTAGGTATTAGGGATGTAGAATATGGTCATGCAGCATATGTGCTTTGTAAGTACTAAAAAAACACCCAATACTGTATGTTATTAATAAGCAACTAGTTAATAGTGAGAATTGGTCCCTATACTAAAGTGTTATCTTTACATTTTCTGAATCAAACACATGATGCTACACTGCTAACACCTGTTGCTCTACACAGGAAGTCTCGTATCTGCTAACTAAATCACAAATCATAAATGGGCGCCACTTTCTTTTCAGACAAGAACATTTCTGTTCTTTGTGAGCTAAAACTCTGACGTTGCAGTTATCCAACTGTCCGCAGCAACAAGTTTTTTTGCACTAACATTTCCAGAGGGGAAAGTGTCCAGGGTGAAAGTATTCCAGTAATGTAAACCTCTGAATAGCGTGTAATGGAAGTAAATCGCTCCTTTGATATCTTGTGCGGCAAGAGCTGTGTGATGACATCAGCAGGGGGTCCTCCGGGGCCATGGTTGGGCTTTTGTGGAATGCTAATTGATGCTCTGTCAGGGCTTCCCTTGGGTAACTGCGAGGACTGATAGAGGCAGATTAACCGCAGAGAAACGTCCACGCATTTATCTGACCATAGAGACGCCTTTACACTGCTTCTCTTGAATGGGTCAAAGGTGAGGGGTGCAGTGTGGGGTGAGGGCTGACCGACGGCCCTGACGTCATTTGTTCAGAAAATCTGCACGGTGAGCTGCGCTGTCGTCAACACCGCATGCAGTTTTCCACCTCTTGTTTTATTTTCTCTCAGCATAAATCAGATACGAATGAAGTCATGGTTGCACAAAACACACACACACACACCATAGTGTAGTTGGTTTGAATGTGGTGTAATACCCAGATAACCTGCAAAGGTCATATAGCGATATTAATCTCAGTCAGCCCTGACCTTTTCACACCCCACACAAGAGTAGATCTATTCAAATATATTATAGATATTCTTTCTACCTCCCACAGTCCTTGTAGCGCATTATAATATTGGACTGTAATGCAATACAATATGGAAACGCTGCATATAAAACACTCGGCAAAGCAGGGGATCCCGAGCATGCACTTTACATGTCTTTTATATGGGGCTATTAGTTTGCGCGCTTGGATGCGTCTTTGCATAAGGCATTAAAAGGCACTGTGAAAAATTTTCTTTGGCGCACAAATGCATTCGACAATAAAACCCCACATTAAAAGAGCGCTCGCAGGAGCATTGTATTTTCTCTTAATACCTGAGTGACTCATAGAGAATCTCTTAATATCAGAGCAGCTTAGATGGACCTCAGTGCCAAGGGCAGATTAGAAACTGACGAAAGTTTCTGCATTTCACTTAGCTGCATAGACTCCATTCCATCTGCTCGCTCGGGTACCATGGAGACGAGGCCTTGTCTCGACTGTGAAGATTTCTGGACGGAGAGCGCTTGGTGCGAAAACTGCCTCTCTCCAAATGCTCTGAAAGATGAGCCAATAATTATATAGGCAAATAAATCCTTTTTATTAAAAACTGTGTTAATAGTCCCAAAGGTTGTTGTTCAAAAGCAAACAAGTTCCCTTAAGACACCACTAAAAGGTCTAAGAAAAACAATTTGTATTTTGCATAATGCGCATTACATAAATTTAATCAGTAATACTTTAAAATAAGGTTACATTTTTTAACAATAGTTAATGCATTAAGTATCATGAATAATAAAAGACAACATTTTACATCATTTATTAATCTAGGTTAATGTATTTTATACGACTTAAAATGTTAAAAATTTATTATATGTACATATTACTGTATTTTTATTTATTGATATTATTAACATTATTAGTAGTAGTAGTAGTTTCAGTATTTATTTATGTTCTCCAGGTGCTTTTGGTATGGTCACATTTCATTTTAAGGTCAAATTCTTGCTATTAACAAACCATTAACTACGACTTTTGCCTCGATGAACTCCTAATTTCCTGCTTATTAATAGTAAGGTAGTTGTTAAGTTTATGTATTGGGTATAGAAGTAGGGATGTAGAATGTGATCATGCAGAATATGTGCTTTACACTGCGTTCCAAATTATTATGCAAGTGACATATCAATAGGATTTTGGTACAATAAAGGGTCAGATTTTTGTTTGTGTGTTTTTTTCACATCTTTTTAGATAACTGGTATCAATCTCAAACAGGTTTGTTCAATAGTTTGCCAGTTCTTCTTAGGTAAATGGAAACCCTACTTAAGTTGTTAAAAGATCTTCTGTGCTCTAAGTCACTCACAAATCTTTTGACAGTTAAATAATTTCCATTTGCTTTTCGCAAAATATTGTTTGTGTTGATGCCTTTTCCAAGACATTGCATTGTTTCATACTTTTCATCTTCAGAAAGATCTTTCTTCCTCACCATATTTCATGAGAACTGTGACTTGCTTAAAAATGTGGAACAGCCTCTTTAAGTAGGGTTTCCATCTACCTAAGAAGAACTGGCAAACTATTGAACAAACCTGTCTGAGATTGATACCAGTTATCTAAAAAGATGTGAAAAACCACACAAACAAAAATCTGACTCTTTATTGTACCAAAATCCTAGGTCACTTGCATAATAATTTGGAACGCAGTGTATAAGTACTAATAAACAGCCAATATGTTAATATGATAATAAGCAACTAGTAAATAGTGAGAACTGGCCCCTAAACTAAAGTGTTACCTTTGGTATTGTAGCACAGTGACAGAAGCGTGAGGCGTGCGGATCCATGTGAAAGCTTTTTATTGACAGACGTGGTCAACAAACACAGGCAGGGTCGAAACATTAGCAAACAGGTACAACACAGGCAAGACAAAGAGTAATCCTAGGGCAAGTGTGGGTCTTCGATCGGCGAACAATATCCAACAGGGCAAGGGAGAGAGATAATCCAGGTACACTGAAATAATCCAGGCAGGGGCACACAGAGTCCGAACGGCAAGGCAAAGGGTTAATCCAGGAAACACAGGCTAGAATCAGAACACGAGAAAAAATAGGCAAGGAAAGACTAAGACTAGACTATGAAAACTAGAAACTAAACTAGAAACTGGCTCCGTATCACAGCTAACACTATGAGAGTGATAAACACAGAACAATACAGGAGACTAAACACAGAACAATACAGGAGACTAAACACAAAACAAACACGGAAAGGCTTAGTAAGTAGCTAACACTAGGAGAGTGCTAAACGCTAGACAATACTCGCGATCTGAACATGATCTGAGTGGTTGTTAAATAGAGTGTGTAATAGCTCTCAGGTGAGCGTGTGATTAGTGACAGCTGTGTGATCAGTGCATTCAGCTGTGTCAGTGCAATGGATGATGGGAACTGTAGTCCAGTGTGACGTGCAACAGTCTGTGTGGTGCGAGAGTCAATCTGATGGAAGGGCGACCTCCGATGGCGAGTGGACGGAAGACCATGAACCGGATTCGTGACAAGTATTTGTTTCTAAGAAAGAAAAATTTATTATTATATGTAGAGCATTAACCTTGCCTAATTAATGCTGTATTTTCATTGTTAGTTCATGACACCTAATGCATTAAAGGAAAAAGATATTTTGAAAAATGTCTGGGTTTTTTTATACAATGAAAGTGAGTTTTATTGTTGAACAAAAAGAGTTGAAATAATTTTGTGGTGTGCAAAAGAAAAAGAGTCAGGTTTGGAGCTATAAGAGGGTGTGTAAATGGAAAGAACTGCATAATTGTAAAGTCCATTTAATCAAGCTTCTGTCTTCTGAATCAGATCATTTGCTGTGAATGATAAAAGAGTCTCATGGGAGCCGAAAGCTGCCTATCCAGTACCAAATCTCAGTACAAATTGATGTCTTACATCTGAACCCTGATATGACTCATAGCTGCGCCTAACGCCTGTGCTATGGGTTTGGTGTGACCGTTTGGCATCTCTGGCGGCCCCCTGTGTGGGTGGGAATGCATTCTGTCTGCATTACTCAGTACTAAGTACCTGTGAAGCTTTAACAACATGATACACTCCATCAACATGCTGCAAGTCTTGTCCTGCTGTAGGGGTTTATACGTTTATCCTGTAGGTAACGCTGGCTACCTCACGCAGAGTGTACAATACACACATGTGCTGGTCTCATGACCACGGCAGACGGTGGAGGGTGGGAATGTGTTAAGTGTATACATAGAGACCACACCGAGTGGAAGTCACGTATGAAGGAATTCAGGGTCATAACGGTGTCTGTGTGACATGATGTGGACCAGGAGCCACCTCAACGAGCAGATAAAAGTAACATTTTGTTTGTTGCTTCCAAGGTTATTGCTACCAAAACTATTACAAAGACAAAAACTAGCAGTAAAGTAATCTTTAATAGACTTAAACATATGAGTTTGAAATTTAAATGCGCACTACTAAATGAATAAAAACTAATTAGAAGTACAGAAAAAATAATATTTAATTAATCTCTTTAACTGGGCTACTAGTGGTGAGTTAATCTGATCGAATCAATGACCTAAATAACCAATAAAATGATATACCATAAAACTAACTAAAACTTAACTCAGATTCAAAAACAACATTAAAAAATTAAATAAATAAAAAAGTCGGTAACACTTTAAAATATGTATACACTAATAAAGTATTTAAAAATCATTTGCAAACTGTTAGTTTAGTTAATTCATAACTGTAGTTAATACTTTAATAGACTGTACAAATAGTGAGTTATTCATTCATTAGCACTGTGATTAACACAATTATTATTATTTAATTAAAAGATAAAGTCTATGATATATTAAACTATTAAACTATGAATTAACTGTAAACTAATATTTTTTTAATGATTTGTAAGTACCTCATTAGTGTATACTTATTGTAAAGGGTCAACAATTAGTCAAATATGCTTCATGATTTTTGATGTTTTTTTTTTTTCTTTTGTTGATGTGGTTGTGCTGGATATTAGTTAATGCATTACGATCATGAGCTAACAATAAACATTTTTTAAACAATATTTTTTATTTATTTATTGTAAATGTATACACTACAGTTCAAAAGTTTGGGGATGCATTTATTTATTATTTAAAATATGGTAAAACAACAATTTAAAATAAAAAAATATTTTAAAATGTTTTAAAATGTAATTTACTCCTGTGGTGGCTGATTTGGATATCAAAAGCATTTATTATTTATTACTATTATTATTTTTAAACCGTTATGCTGATTAATATTTTTTTTTGTGTGGAAACCATGAAGCTTTTTTTTCAGAATTCTTTAATTATTTTATTTAATTAATTCTTTAATTAATTAAAAGTTTAAAGGAAACCATTTTTTGAAATAGAAATATTTTGTAACATTTTAAATGTCCATAATCTCACTCAATTTATTTTATCTTTCTTGCTGAATAAAAACATTAATTAAAAAAATAAAACATTTTAAAAAACTTACAGACCCAGAATTTTGAACAGTAGTGTACATAATACACTATTGCTCAATGTTAATTCATGTTCATTCATAAAACATTAACTATTCATTTGTTAATTTATAACTTGAAATGTCAAAAATGTATATGAAAAAAATTAACCTTAACTATATTAACCATAGTTAATTGCTATTTCATGCTAGCTATTGATTTATCTCAAAATTAGATGAAAGATGAACAATATGTCCCACCTGTAAAGTCAGAATCATAACATTTTAATTAGACCAAATCTGCAGCATGATTCTTCAATGAACATCCTGGTCCTTTCCACATGTAGACCAGCAGCCAAGGAAGAGGATCCCCCTAAGCCCAGATGCATGCGGCGGATGTGCTTCACTTCCTCTTTCCCTCCCTTCCTTCCTTCTCTCTTTCTGTCATGATCCAAGGTGTGCACATTCCACACTGCATCCTGCCACTGGAACGAGAGGAGGTTAAACAAACAAACATAAATCACAAGACACATGATCACAGCATGCATTAAAATATTTGGACTGCAGACAGTTCTGGTCATCCTTATCCTCTGTGTTGGCATAGTCGACTCCAATATGTTCATACATTAATTTTACATCCAATAGTGGAAGAGGTGCCCATGCGTGATGATGATGGCAATCATCTTTCTAGAGAACATTTTCTAAATGGATTACTAAAAATACAAATGTTTCCACAAGCAGTAATCCATGACCCGGCAGGTTAGGGGTGATGGAAGTGAATATGTGTACAGACAGGACTAGCTGCTACACATTTGAGAAGAGGTCAACAGTCAAGGGTTAATTGTCTTTTAATATAGCAGCATGTCCTCGTGTCTCTTTCCACTTCTGAACTGTGACATCACTGCCTTGCTATGCTGAGGCTAAACATGGTGTATCAGTTGATTGTGAATTAAACTCAATAAAAAGCATACAGTTTGATAGCTGAAATTGAGATTTTTATGCATATATTATATTATTCTTATATTATTACTTTTTATATTTATAAAAGATGCTTATATATAGCATTTGCATGCTATTTTCTATATGGATTAGCAGTGCCTACATGTAATAGCCAAATTTAATTTGTGCAAAAATGGGTGTTTGCAACATTTAAATAGTGTGTGAATTTTTACATTAATATAGATTTTTGGATAACTAATTAAAAATGCAGTGATGAGCGTATTAACTCATTTCATTTTCATAGAAATATCAGATATTTCATAGACTTTTTTATTTTTCCATATTTGCCTGAAGTGTTTCCCCAAAATGCATTCCTGAGATTCCCTACAAAACAGCAATATCTCACTAAACTAAACTCACACTTCTAGAAGGTCACTGCAAAATTTCAGAAAATGTGTATTTATAAGAAACTATATTTTATAGTTACAAAAAAAAAGAAAAGAAAGGAAGATAAAAAGGTGATGTCAGCCATTTTTAAAAACCAATAAGAGGAAGTTGCGAGTTCCTTATTAAAGGGTTAGTTCATTCAAATATGAAAATTCTGTCATCATGTCCTCACCCTCAAATGTTGTTTTTCTGTATAACATTAAATGGTGAATTTGTATAATCCTTTAATCACACATTTTCTTGTTTCTATACATAAACAGTTCATGACCATGTCTGTCAGTCATCCATATGACCACTTGTATTTCTTATATTTATATTTTAAAAAATCTTGCCTTGCTTTTCAAATCAATATTTGTAATATGGCACCATGCAGGCATCATGACTAATAATCATGTCATTGTAAAGTCAAATTTGACCAACAGGAGTCATCGTGGATGTCCTGCCATTGACATCATGTTACATTTGACCCTAATGTAGCAGGATACAAACTATGTCATTGCGATGTTCTTTCATCAGATCCACTGCTCTTAAAGGAACAGTGCAACCAAATCTATGTTTACTGACTCTCATGTTGTTCCAACACAGCATGCTTTTAATTTTGAATATTGTACAACACAAACAACTCATACTGATTTGGACAATATGAGTCTAAATACAGTAAACAAGAACATCTGCATTCTTGTGGGAACTATTTCTTTAAATTACTGCCATTTTTGTGCCACGGTTCCACAGCAGCAGACTAAGAGTGACACTATGAAATAAGGTAACGTCTGGCTGTCAACTGTGCACTGCTGTTGCTCATTACTGTATCTGACCACATGACCCTGGTACAATCCCTGATGCCCTACAGAGCGGGACAGTAGCTTACAAAGTCTGGCGAGGCAGCACAACTCAGCAGTCAGGGAGCATCTGACCCCAGCAGTGGCATGTGACACGGGTTAGATTTTCATTCATACCCTGAGCCCTGTAGAAAGGAAGCTGTTGTGCAATATGAGGAGGAGGGGAGAGAAACCATCATTGATGGATGAAAAAGAGGAAGAAGGCATGACAGAAATGAACACCACATGACAGGAAGCCACTGTACAGGGATTACAAGTTTCTCTCTCTCTCTCTCTCTCTGAAAGTCTTTTTACCATCTATAGAGTTCATCTGGTGAGTCTTTCCTTGTTGGTGCACTCGCTTATCTAATTAAACTAAAAAGGCAGCTGATGGCAAAATTAACTAAGACAGCTCACAAAAAATTGAGATGGTTCATCCAAAAATAAAATTCTGTCATCGTTTACTCACCCTCATGTCGTTTCCAAACCTGTATGATTTGATATGACCCGTGTGAGGAGATATTCAACACAGTGTACTTTTCCATACAATGAATCACTTTTTCCACATTCATTGTATTAAAAACAGCAGTATGAACACTGTGATAAATGTCTTTTTTTGTGTTTCACAGCAATGTTGGGGAGTAACTAGTTACATGTAACAGACAAAATAATAAGGTTACCCTTTATTTTAAGGTGTCCTTGTTACAATGTAATTATACATTTAAGTACTGAGTAATATTAATTAACTACATGTAGTTACTATATAGTTAGGTTTAGGATTAGGGTTTGGTTAGGGTTACTTGCATGTAATTATGCATAATTTATTGTTATTACAATAGTACGTACATGTAACGTGTAACAAAGACACCTTAAAATAAAGTGTAACCCAAAATAAATGTAATATAATCTTTTACAGTTACTGAGAAAAAATGTGTAATTAAATCAGTTACTTACAAAAATGTTAATGATTACAAAGGGGCTTACATTTGAATTTTCACGCACATACATATTTGATTGATTTCTTTCCCAAATTGCATTGACTGCTCTGAAATATGAGACATCAATGTTTCAGAAGTTTAGGGCACAGAACAGGACACATGCTTATTTGATAACTGTTTTATTTCCTGTTTGGATTTATGTATATATTTAATTTTTTTTAAATTTAACCGTTTTTCCATAGCATTATTAGATGCCAGTGTTTCCTGTCATAGCAAATTGATTTCAAAAACAGTATCTTAACTATTAAACTACATCTTATGATTTTAAATCTGTATTTAACCTCAGAATGATCTCAAAGTAAAAAGAGGTGCTAATGTCTGATTTTGTGGCGGCTGTGCTTTAAAATTAAATTATTATAATCTTATGATAAAGAATTTTGAAAGTCTGATGGTAATCAGTGTTGAGCATTACTGTAAGGTTAGCCCTGTATGGTTTAAATGTTTTAAATTGATTAAGAGTTTAAAACATTCATTAGAAATTTAAAAAAGTAATCACATGCAATCAGTTACATTACATAGTTGCACTACTTATTACATTTTAAATAGAGTAACTTGTACATTTCCAAAGTAACCTTCCCAACACTGTTTCACAGTCAGGTGGGTTTGGAACATCATGAGGGCAAGTACATGACAGAATTTTCAGTAACTTTTTAGATTAGAGAACACATATTCACTATATTCACCTCAATAAACTCCTAATTTCCTGCTTACAGATTTTAAGTAAGGTAATTGTTGTAATAGTTCGGTTTAGGTATTGAGCAAGATTACAGAATAGACAATAGATTCCAGAATGCATTAATATGCGCTGTATAAGTACTAATAAACAGCCAATATGATAGTAATATGCATGCTAATAAGCAACTAGTTAATAGTGAATAGTGTTCCCTAATTTTCATTTTTGGATGAACTATCCCTTTAATGGCTGCTCCAGTGACAGCTCTACAAAAGCTGAATCTGTGATTTCGAGCTTCTCACTCTTCTTTATTTGAAGATCCTTTGCAACTCGGCACACAGCAAGATTTTGAGTGTGCCCTTTTGTTTCGAGTAGCTTAAGAGTAAGACTGTTGCCTAGCGACTACCCTGCATTACAGCATTACAACACATACTTCAGGGTAAGTGTGTGCGTGTTTTTTGTGTGTGAATCAGCTGAGAGCCTGTTTTCCAGTGCAGGGGATATCCTAAGGGTTAATCTCTAGAGAAAACATCTTCCCCCTCAACACATTTATGGATGCCAGGCTCTGGGACAGTAAAACACATCCTAAAGGGAAGCATCATTCCATTGCTGAAATGATATGTTGGAGGTTTTGGCCATGTGAGATGAAACACATTGAATGACATACACACCCTGTAGCATGTGCCTTCGGGATCAAGTATTGGCAGTAAACTCTGCCCATTAATATTTGATGTATTTTTTGTATTTTTACTGAATCTATCTATCTATCTATCTATCTATCTATCTATCTATCTATCTATCTATCTATCTATCTATCTATCTATCACAGACAACTACCAAGTCTGGGGTCAGCAAGATTTTATTGTTTTTAAAATAATTCTCTTATGCTCACTAAAGTTGTATTTATTTACAGTAATATTGTGAATTTTATTGTTAGTCATCATGTTTTTTTTACATTTTTAAAATATAATTTATTACTGTGATGGCAAAGCCATTACTTCAGACTTCACATGATACTTATTTTAAATTATACTTAAATTATTTTAATATGTTGATTTGGTGCTCAAGAAACTTTTCTTATTTACATTTACATTTAGTTATTTAGCAGACGCTTTTATCCAAAGCGACTTACAAAAGAGGACAATAGAAGCAATCAAAACCAACAAAAGAGTAACAACATGCAAGCGATATGACAAGTCTCGGTTAGCCTAACAAAGTACATATAGCAAGTTCAAAAAAAAAAAAAAAAGATAGAATAGAAGAAAGAAATCTAGTGGGGTTTTTTAAAGAAAAAAAGTAGATAGAATAGAAAAAAGAAAGCTAGTGTTAGTTTTTAAAGAAAAAGTAGCAGAGAATAAATATGCAAGTGATAGAGGGTCAAGGGTGTGTGTGTGTGTGTGTGTGTGTGTGTGTGTGTGTGTGTGTGTGTGTTTTGTTTGTTTTTTAAATAAAAAGAAGACAGATGGATAAAACAGAATTAGAATAGAGAGTGATAGAGTTAGAGGGTCAAATAAAGATGGAAGAGATGTGTTTTTAGCCGTTTCTTGAAGATGGCTAAGGATTCAGCTGCTCGGATTGAGTTGGGCAGGTCATTCCACCAGGTGGGAACAGTGAATGAAAAAGTCAGTGAAAGTGATTCTGTGCCTTTTTGGGATGGCACAATACTGCGTTGTTCACTTGCAGTACTGAATTTAGGTAAAGGGGTGCAGAGCCAGAGGTGGTTTTGTAGGCAAATATTAATGCCTTGAATTTTATGCGAGCAGCTATTGGTAGCCAGTTCCAATTGATGAACAGAGCTGTGACCTGCGTTCTTTTCGTTTCATTAAAGATTAATCTTGCAGTGGGATTTTGGATTAATTGTAGAGGTTTGATGGAATTGGCTGGAAGACCTGCCAAGAGAGCATTGCAATAGTCAAGTCTGGACAGAACAAGAGCTTGAACAAGGAGTTGTGTTGCACGTTCCGAAAGAAAGGGCCTGATCTTCCTAATATTGTATAAAGCAAATCTGCAGGACCGGGCAGTTTTAGCAATGTGGTCTGAGAAATTCAGCTTATCATCAATCACAATTCCAAGGTTTCTGGCTGTTTTTGAAGGAGTTATGGTTGATGAGCCTAACTGGAAGGTGAAATTATGATGAAGTGATGGGTTTGCTGAAACTACAAGCAATTCTCTCTTAGCTAGGTTGAATTGAAGGTGACGGTCCTGCATTCAGCAAGAAATGTCTGTTAGACATGCTGAGATGCGAGCAGCTATCGTCGGATCATCAGAATGGAATGAGAGGTAGAGATGAGTGTCATCAGCATAGCAGTGATACGAAAAGCCATGTTTCTGAATGACAGAACCTAGTGATATCATGTAGATAGAGAAGAGAAGTGGTCCAAGAACTGAGCCCTGAGGCACCCCAATAGCTAGATGTTGCGACTTGGATACCTCACCTCTCCAAGATACCTTGAAGAACCTATCTGAGAGGTAAGACTCAAACCACTGGAGTGCAGTTCCTGAGATGCCCTTTCTCAATAGGGTTGACAGGAGGATCTGGTGGTTGACCGTATCAAAAGCAGCGGACAGATCCAGCAAGATAAGTAATGAAGACTTGGAAGCTGAGAGCAAGGCAGTTTCGGTCGAAACTGTCCACTTCTGAAGCCAGATTGGTTGCTGTCCAGGAGGTTGTTCTGTGTGAGAAAGGCAGAGACTTGGTTGAACACAACTCGTTCAAGTGTTTTTGCAATGAAAGGTAGAAGGGAAACCGGTCTATAGTTCCCTAAAAGAGTTGGGTTAAGAGTGAGTTTCTTAAGAAGTGGGGTTATACGAGCCTGTTTAAATGCTGAGGGAAAATTAGCAGAGAAGTCAGAGAGAAGTCAGAGAGGAGTGATCGATATAAATTAAGGTCAGTAGGATTTTGTGATTTGCCATACCCTTTCTGCAGCCCTGAGCTTAGAACGATGTTCACGGAGAACGTCAGATAGCCAAGGGGCAGAAGGGGTGGTATGGGCTGGCCTGGAAGATAAGGGGCAGAAAGTGTCTAAACAAGATGTCAGAGTGGAACAGAAAGTATCAGTAGCACTGTTAGCATCAAGAGATGATAACTGTTTAGGGGAAGGAAGCAAAGATAAAACCATAGCAGATAGCCAGGAGGGTGAGAGTGAGCGTAGGTTACATTGAAAAGTGACATGTGGAAGGGTATGTGATGTGTCAGGAATCATGTTGAGGTTAAGAGTGAGTAGGAAGTGATCCGAGGTGTGCAGTCGAGTAACCAGCACATGATCAGTGGAGCAGTGTCGTGTGTAAATAAGGTCCAGTTGGTTGCCTGATTTGTGAGTAGCCGTAGTTAACACTCTCTTGAGATCAAAAGAGGCAAGCAGAGTGTGGAAGTCTGCAGCTTGAAGTTATTATTAATATTATTATTGTCTTATTATTATCAATGTTGAAGACAGTTGTGCTGCCTAATATTTTTTGTGGAAATGATACATGATACATTTTTTCAGGATTCTTTGATGAACAGATGAATAGTTAAAAAAATTATAGAAATGTCTTTACGGTCACTTTTGAAAAAATTAATGCATCCTTCCTGAATAAAAGTTAGTTTCTTTAAAAAAAAATCTTCTCTTAAACTTGGTAGAATGGTATAGTGTATATATACAATTATAACAAAATTAATAAAATATAAATTCCAAGCTATTTCCTCACTTTCTCACCAATGAGATTTCTTATGCTTCTTATCACAAAGTTCTGGTTTAAGTGTAAGACTTTGGGCTCTAAAGAGTTAAATGCAATGCTAAAGCATTGAAACACGAGAGCTGATGAGGAAGAGGAAAGCGAGAGAGGGCAAATTCAGGGGAATTTCAGGGAACCAGGGTGAACAGTCGGAGAACAGTCTTTCTCCGTTTCTCTCGTCTCAACGCAGACTTTCAGATGCTGAACGCCACAGAAGTGACAGCTCTGTTCCTCAGCAGCCATTAACAGCGTCGCTGGACTGACACTGCAACGGCTGCTATACGCCACCCGGCACAATGTGACCACAAAAGGGATTGGTGTCACTTTCTTGGCGCTCGAACGAATTTGAAGACCCCATTTCCTTGGCAAAGCTGAATCAGCCTTGAAAAATGCAGCACGGCTGAGTCATACTTCCTCCTGGATATGACAGCGCTTCCTCCACAAACTGATCTGTCCTCCCTCCCCTCCCCACATTTTAAAAAACGTTAAAGGGACGGAACATGGAAGAAGTGAGAAGGCAATGAGTCCACTCTGGTCTCAAACGTAATAAACCTACATGGAAATATAAGACAGGCAAGCTCAAAATAAATGACTCAGAATGCATGTGATATATATGGCTTTGATTTAAATCTGTTTATATATTATACAGCATTTTCTCTCTCTTTCTCTTTTTTTTTAAGGAAATTAATAATTTTATTCAGCAAGGGTGTATGATTCTGATCAAAAGTAACGGTACTGCATTACCAAAAATTCAAATTTTCTAGTTATATTTTTTATTTCTTTTGAGCTTTCTATTCATCAAAGAATCCTGAAAAAAATAAAATAAAATGTATCACCGTTTCCACAAAAATATTAAGCAGCACAAGTGTTTTCAACAATGACAATAAGAAATACTTCTTGAGAGTTCTGAAGGATCTGAAGACTGGAGTAATTGCTGCTAAAAAAAATATAGCTTTGCCATTACAGATTATCCTAAAAAATACACACACACATATATATATAAAATAAATAAAAATACAGCTGTTTTAAATTGCAATAATATTTCACAATATTACTGTTTTTACTGTTTTTTTGATCAAAGAAATGCTGCCTTGGTCAGCATAAGACATTTTGCTCAAATCATACATAAATCTTACCAACTTCTAAACAGTAGTGTATAATATACACATTTTATAAGAAGTCATTTATTAGCTTTGATTTTGTATTTTATTGATTTTTTAAAAATCATTTCTACATTTACTACTACTTCATAATTATTATTATTATTATTAATATTATTTTGCAATTATAAATATATAACAATAAATAACACTTCTGTTCATATGTGATAGCCAGTGCAAGGGAAATTCCAGAGACTGATGAAAAACCTGTTGCACTTCTGCAAATACAGCATCAAGCATGGCTGCTGAACTGTGAATAATCATTTAGGTGATTTGAGAAATTGCTTAAATGTAATATAAAACAAAGAAGGGAAAGTTTTGCTAACAACACGTATGTCACATGAGTAAACAAACACAGTCCCCATACACCTAACAAACACACACCCTGGTCAAATGGTACGTCATTTCTACAGGTGTCACTTGTTAGAAGCAGGATCTTTCCTCTCTGCTTTGTTGACACATAACAGCACAGCCATAAAAGACAACGACAATCGTCAGATGAGTGACGCCGACATAGAGGATCGACCTCTGCCGGATTGTCCCAATGATGTCATTACCAGCTTGCTGCCTCAAACACGGACTGATTACTTAATAAATGATGTAGATAGAAAACATTTAGTTTTCCAATGACACAAGCACACAGGGTCACAGGTACCGGGACCATCATGAACTCCACTAACTAAAGTCATAAATGAATTCAGTCCTTTCAGTGTAAAACCTAAAGCTTTCGTTTTCCTTGAACTCTATTCAGGGGGTATTCTAGACGGAGTGAAAAAGACGTGACTCAGAGGGAGCAAATGGTAGTAGGAAGAGAGCGGACAAATATGGGCTCTGCACTCTACTTCACTGAAGACAGATCCGCCAGGGCTGGACGAAAGCGTGTGGACCGGATCGAGAGCGGGTGAGACCACACTGGAACCCACAGGGACCCTGAAGGTGTTCTGTCAGCATGCCAACATTACCATGCTGATTCATTCACCATGTACCGCAACCCAAACCCTCCTACAAGCCCCAGCATTTAACTCGTGGTGGCAGCCGTCACCCTACAGATCCGATTCCTCACAGCTGACACATCAACCCAGACAAACATAACAGATCTCAAAACTGTTCCTAAACATCACCTTATATTTACAGTATGAATATGAGTTGAAATTGCACAAATGACACAAATGCTTCTTTTCTCCAGCAGTGGTTTAGTAAGTTGCTCTCTAATAAAAAATGTTCCAAAAGGGCTTTCGCAGAGAATGCCGTAGAAGAACAATTATCAAAATACCTTTTTTTTTTTTTTTCTAAGTCTGAAGAACAATCTAATAAACTAAAGTCCCTTATTCCACTATAAATTGGAATGGAAATGTTCCATGGATTTTTAAGGTTCTTCTTGGAACTTTTATTTATAAGAGTGTGGTTAGTTCTCATATCCTTATAAAATAACAATATCTTTGTGATCTCTTTATGTCCTTCAAATTAAAAATTACAATGTTATCATATTTTACTACAGCTGTTGGGTAAACAAATGAACATTTTAAACATAAGATTGAACTGTGTTCTCAGTACAAGGGAGTTTTTCTAAATGGCAGGTTGGGAAAGTGTCACGTGTTTTAGGTGTTATACATTTGTACAGTTTATCAATTGCAGTAATAGGCTATTTGTTGGGCAAAATATTTGTCTGATATTTCTACATGTTATATTTCTGTTTCATTTTTGCCATCTTAAAAAGCAAACAAACAAATAAGTTATTTGTATTTGAAATAACTAATGGACTGTTTAAAGACATATTTTCTGGACAATACCAATGGAAACGTTCAAGAGCACTTTTTTGCAACAAAGACTTTAGAACATTTTATAGACAAATTCACTTTCAAAAATTAACATATCGTGAGTTGTTTCATGCATCGATCAAAATGAGTGAACTCCAGTTTACCTTTATTATTCTCCGAATACGAGTGCTACAAAAGTATTGAACTACCAGAGAGTCAATGTACTAAGAACAGTAAGAAGTGTTATAAACGATTACAGCACTTTAACTGTGAGCTGCTTGAAAATATTCCTTCTCGTGAAACTTGACCATCCGCACAAACTTCCTGTCGGTTTACTCATGGATGATGAATAACACATCGCAGAAGTTATAAATAAATACATTAAAATATATATAGTTTACATAATTTAAAATGTCATATTTAATATCATTTTCAATGTAAAAAAAATATATTTAATGTACTAACGAACTCTGCATCATTCTTATTTTGATCCAAACAATTAAATCGCAATATCATTGCGATGAATAAGCATCCAAATTTGCTCAAAGCCAGTTCGTATGTTGCTAGTTGTTTGTACAGCTGTCTAAATTCAGTTGGAGTTGTAAACACCGCCATCGCGTGGTTTTTATGTCGACAAACCACAATGTTCTCTTTACAGTGTCTGAAAGGCGAATAGCCTACTGAACTGAAATACCTGTTAACTTATTCTTCTTTTACTTCTTCAGAGAATTCTGCCTTTAATCTAGTAGCCTACAAACCGTTTAATGACATCCATTCAAACGTTTTTCAGTTCAAATACGGAAGCCGCGTTGTGTAGACTGACAAAAGCCCAGAGAAAAGAAGGTGTCATGACAACGGCAATCAAACATACAAAAATCTTGTAAGCATTGATATTTACTTAAAGAAATGCTAATTTGGTATTAATTATTTTGCAATTCGTTTGATCTTGAACTTGAAGGTGTTTCAAACCGTAAAACTTTTTTTTTTAAACACAGTTTTAAATGTTAGACATGTTTAAAATAGTAATGCATACCTGTATCCCTAGCTAGCGGCAAAGATTTACTTTACAATCCGTTTTGGTTTATGATAATATGTGCACTTTGACATAATAGCGGAAATATAATCTGATGCCACACATGAGTAAGATCATCAACATGAACACTAACGCAACTGGTATTTGGGGGAATTTTGTGCTCAGGGCCATAATAACGGATAAATTCATTTCCGAAGTCAGGGATGTAGATCATTCTGCTTTAAAGATGCATATTTACACAGTAAAAACGCAGTAAAATTTACCTTGGCATAGATTTATCAAGCATACCATCGCTATAGTGAATAATAATTAATATGGCATCTAGTTCATATAGTTTGGAATATTTTGACATTTTTTTAATAGAGCTGATAATACTAGCCACATATAGTCTCTATTATTAACAATAACCGTAGTGAGTACAGAATAATGACGAGGACTGATATGTGTTTGCAAAAGTAGATTAAATATAGCCTACTATAGGCTAATAAATTATAATTAGGCAATCGAATTATTAAGAACTTATCGTCTTTAATGGATACCATATTGTCTACAATCAATTTGGCACAGTCTTATGCAACCACGAGGTGTTTATTTGTCATAGGACAACCGTTTCATTTAGTGAGATTTACCGCGGTCAAACCAGCCGCAGTTCAGGAAAACACGGTCAAGCCAGCCGCGATTGAAATTATTCGTATTACTATGATTACGGTAATTTCGGGAACAACACAGAGGGAAAGCGCTTTCAGAGCGCTTTTCATTCTAGACGCCCAGAATTGAGATATGATGACATTTTTCCTTTTTTTTTTTTTTTTTTTTTTTTTTTGTACATCTGCTTTAATATGCGTTTTCTTTATTGGTCTCTGACGTTTCTGTATTAGGCCTACTATATTCTTATACTTCATTGCAAGATTCGTAGAAAAGGAGATATGGGACATTAATCGATTTAGAGGGGTATTAACACCCCGTTTTCTTATAGGGGACGTCCCATACTTTATGCACACCTCATATGAAACCATTTTACTGCAGCGTTTTCAAGATATGGGACATTATTCTTTTCAGAAGGGTATAAAGACCCCATTTCTAATAAGTACAAGTAATGAATAGTCAGTTCTTATACGGTACGTCCCATACTATATGCACAACTCATATGAAACCATTTTATTGCAGCGTTTTCAAGATATGGCACATTATTCGATTTAGAGGGGTATAAAGACCCCATTTCTAATAAGTACAAGAAATGAATGGTCAGTTCTTATACGGGACGTCCCATACTATATGCACAACTCATATGAAACCATTTTATTGCAGCGTTTTCAAGATATGGCACATTATTCGATTTAGAGGGGTATAAAGACCCCATTTCTAATAAGTACAAGAAATGAATGGTCAGTTCTTATACGGTACGTCCCATACTATATGCACAACTCATATGAAACCATTTTATTGCAGCGTTTTCAAGATATGGCACATTATTCGATTTAGAGGGGTATAAAGACCCCATTTCTAATAAGTACAAGAAATGAATGGTCAGTTCTTATACGGGACGTCCCATACTATATGCACAACTCATATGAAACCATTTTATTGCAGCGTTTTCAAGATATGGCACATTATTCGATTTAGAGGGGTATAAAGACCCCATTTCTAATAAGTACAAGAAATGAATGGTCAGTTCTTATACGGGATGTCCCATACTTTATGCACATCTCATATTAAACCATTTTACTTCATCGTTTTCAAGATATGGGACATTATTCGATTTAGAGGGATATTAAGACCCCATTTCTAATAAGTACAAGTAATGAATAGTCAGTTCTTATAGAGGACATCCCATACTGTATGCACACCTCATATGAAACCATTTTACTGCAGCGTTTTCACGATATGGGACATTATTCTTTTCAGAAGCGTATAAAGACCCCATTTCTAATAAGTACAAGTAATGAATAGTCAGTTCTTATACGGTACGTCCCATACTATATGCACAACTCATATGAAACCATTTTACTGCAGCGTTTTCAAGACATGGGACATTATTCGATTTAGAGGGGTATAAAGACCCCATTTCTAATAAGTATAAGAAATGAATGGTCAGTTCTTATACGGGACGTCCCATGCTATATGTACACCTCATATGAAACCATTTTACTGCAGCGTTTTCAAGATATGCGACATTATTCGGTTTAGAAGGATATTAAGACCCCATTTCTAATAAGTACAAGAAATGAATGGTCAGTTCTTATACGGGTCATCCCATACTTTATGCACACCACATATGAAACCATTTTACTGCAGTGTATTGAAGATATGGGACATTATTCGATTTAGAGGGATATTAAGACCCCATTTCTAATAAGTACAAGAAATGAATGGTCAGTTCTTATACGGGACGTCCAATGCTATATGCACACCTTATATAAAACCATTTTACTGCAGCGTTTTCAAGATATGGGATATTATTCGGTTTAGAAGGATATTAAGACCCCATTTCTAATAAGTACAAGAAATGAATGGTCAGTTCTTATACGGGTCATCCCATACTTTATGCACACCACATATGAAACCATTTTACTGCAGTGTATTGAAGATATGGGACATTATTCGATTTAGAGGGATATTAAGACCCCATTTCTAATAAGTACAAGAAATGAATGGTCAGTTCTTATACGGGTCGTCCCATACTTTATGCACACCACATATGAAACCATTTTACTGCAGTGTTTTCTAGATATGGGACATTATTTGATTTAGAGGGATATTAAGACCCCATTTCTAATAAGTACAAGAAATGAAAGGTCAGTTCTCATAGGGGACATCCCATACTTTATGCACACCTCATATGAAACCATTTTACTGCAGTGTATTGAAGATATGGGACATTATTCGATTTAGAGGGATATTAAGACCCCATTTCTAATAAGTACAAGAAATGAATGGTCAGTTCTTATACGGGACGTCCAATGCTATATGCACACCTTATATGAAACCATTTTACTGCAGCGTTTTCAAGATATGGGATATTATTCGGTTTAGAAGGATATTAAGACCCCATTTCTAATAAGTACAATAAATGAATGGTCAGTTCTTATAGGGGACGTCCCATACTTTATGCACACCTCATATGAAACCATTTTACTGCAGCATTTTCAAGATATGGTACATTATTTGATTTAGAGGGGTATAAAACCGCATTTCTAATAAGTAGAAGAAATGAGTGGTCAGTTTTTATACGGGTCGTCCCATACTTTATGCACACCACATATGACACCATTTTACTGCAGTGTTTTGAAGATATGGGCCATTATTCGATTTAGAGGGATATTAAGACCCCATTTCTAATAAGTACAAAAAATTAATGGTCAGTTCTTATACGGGACGTCCCATGCTATATGCACACCTTATATGAAACCATTTTACTGCAGCGTTTTCAAGATATGGAACATTATTCGATTAAGAGAGGTATAAAGACACCATTTTTAAAAAGTACAAGAAATGAATGGTCAGTTCTTATACGGGACGTCGCATATTTTATGCACACCTCATATGAAACCATTTTACTGCAGCGTTTTTGAGATATGGGACATTATTACTCTTTAGAGGACTCTAAAGACCCCATTTCTAATAAGTACAAGAAATAAATGATCAGTTCTTATATAGGATGTTCCATACTATATGGACACCTCATTTGAAACCATTTTACTGCAGCATTTTTGAGATACAGGACATTATTACAATTTAGAGGACTCTAAAGACCCCATTTCTAATAAGTACAAGAAATGAATGGTCAATTCTTATAGGGGACGTCCCATACTTTATGCACACCTCATATGAAACCATTTTACTGCAGCGTTTTCAAGATATGCGACATTATTCGGTTTAGAGGACTCTAAAGACCCCATTTCTAATAAGTACAAGAAATGAATGGTCAGTCCTTATACGGGTCGTCCCATACTTTATGTACACCACATATGAAACCATTTTACTGCAGCGTTTTCAAGATATGGGACATTATTTGATTTAGAGGGATATTAAGACCCCATTTCTAATAAGTACAAGAAATGAATGGTCAGTTCTTATACGGGACATCCCATACTTTATGCACACCTCATTTGAAACCATTTTACTGCAGCGTTTTCAAGATATGGAATATTATTCAATTTAGAGGGGTATGAAGACACGATTTCTAAAAAGTACAAGAAATGAATGGTCAATTCTTATAGGGGACGTCCCATACTATATGAACACCTCATTTGAAACCATTTTAATGCAGCGTTTTCAAGATATGGTACATTATTCGATTTAGAGGGGTTTAAAACCCCAATTACTAATAAGTACAAGAAATAAATGATCAGTTCTTATATAGGATGTCCCATACTATATGCACACCTCATTTGAAACCATTTTACTGCAGCATTTTTGAGATACAGGACATTATTACAATTTAGAGGACTCTAAAGACCCCATTTCTAATAAGTACAAGAAATGAGTGGTCAGTTTTTATACGGGTCGTCCCATACTTTATGCACACCACATATGAAACCATTTTACTGCAGTGTTTTCTAGATATGGGACATTATTCAATTTAGAGGACTCTAAAGACCCCAGTTCTAATAAGTATAAGAAATGAATGGTCAGTTCTTATAGGGGACGTCCCATACTATATGCACACCTCATATGAAACCATTTTACTGCAGTGTTTTCTAGATATGGGACATTATTTGATTTAGAGGGATATTAAGACCCCATTTCTAATAAGTACAATAAATGAATGGTCAGTTCTTATAGGGGACGTCCCATACTTTATGCACACCTCATATGAAACCATTTTACTGCAGCGTTTTCAGGATATGGCACATCATTCAATTTAAAGGGGTATAAGGACCCCATTTCTAATAAGTACAAGAAATGAATGGTCAGTTCTTATACGGGTCATCCCATACTTTATGCACACCACATATGAAACCATTTTACTGCAGTGTATTGAAGATATGGGACATTATTCGATTTAGAGGGCTATTAAGACCCCATTTCTAATAAGTACAAGAAATGAATGGTCAGTTCTTATACGGGACGGCCCATGCTATATGCACACCTCATATGAAACCATTTTACAGCAGCGTTTTCAAGATATGGTACATTATTCGATTTAGAGGGATATAAAACCCCATTTCTAATAAGTACAAGAAATGAGTGGTCAGTTCTTATAGGGGACGTCCCATACAATATGAACACCTCATATGAAACCATTTTACTGCAGCGTTTTCAAGACATGGGACATTATTCGATTTAGAGGGGTATAAAGAGCCCATTTCTATTAAGTACAAGAAATGAATGGTCAGTTCTTATACGGGATGTCCCATACTATATGCACACCTCATATGAAACCATTTTACTGCAGCATTTTCAAGACATGGGACATTATTCGATTTAGAGGGGTATAAAGACCCCATTTCTAATAAGTACAAGAAATGAATGGTCAGTCCTTATACGGGTCGTCCCATACTTTATGCACACCACATATGAAACCATTTTACTGCAGCGTTTTCAAGATATGGGACATTATTCGATTTAGAGGGATATTAAGACCCCATTTCTAATAAGTACAAGAAATGAATGGTCAGTTCTTATACGGGACATCCCATACTTTATGCACACCTCATTTGAAACCATTTTACTGCAGCGTTTTCAAGATATGGAATATTATTCAATTTAGAGGGGTATGAAGACACGATTTCTAAAAAGTACAAGAAATGAATGGTCAGTTCTTATAGGGGACGTCCCATACTATATGAACACCTCATATGAAACCATTTTACTGCAGCGTTTTCAAGATATGGAACATTATTCGATTTAGAGGGGTATAAAGAGCCCATTTCTAATAAGTACAATAAATGAATGGTCAGTTCTTATACAGGTCGTCCTATATTTTATGCACACCACATTTGCAACCATTTTACTGCAGCGTTTTCAAGATATGGGACATTATTCGATGTAGAGGGATATTAAGAGCCCATTTCTAATAAGTACAAGAAATGAATGGTCAGTTCTTATACGGGATGTCCCATACTGTATGCACACCTTATATGCAACCATTTTACTGCAGCGTTTTCAAGATATGGGACATTATTCGATTTAGAGGGATATTAAGAGCCCATTTCTAATAAGTACAAGAAATGAATGGTCAGTTCTTATAGGGGACGTCCCATTCTGTATGCACACCTCATATGAAACCATTTTACTGCAGCGTTTTCAAGACATGGGACATTATTCGATTTAGAGGGGTATAAAACCCCATTTCTAATAAGTACAAGAAATGAATGGTCAGTTCTTATACGGGACGCCCCATGCTATATGCACACCTTATATGACACCATTTTACTGCAGCATTTTCAAGATATGGGACATTATTCGATTTAGAGGGGTATAAAACCCCATTTCTAATAAGTACAAGAAAAGATTGGTCAGTTCTTATATAGGACGTTCCACACTATATGCACACCTCATATGAAACAATTTTACGGCAGCGTTTTCAAGATATGGGACATTATTACACTTTAGATGACGCTAAAGACCCCATTTCTAATAAGTACAAGAAATGAAAGGTCAGTTCTTATAGGGGATGTCCCATACGCACAGGGAGTCAGACTTGTAACCCAAAGGTCATGGGTTCGAGTCTCAGGTCTGGCAGGAATTGTAGGAGGGGTAAGTGAATGTCCAGCGCTCTCTCCACCCTCAACACCACGACTGAGGTGAGACACTTGAGCAAGGCACCAAACCCCCAACTGCTCCCCGGGCACCGCAGCGTAAATGGCTGCCCACTGCTCCGGGTGTGTGTTCACAGTGTGTGTGTGTGTGTGTGTTCACTACTCACTGCTGTGTGTGTGCACTTGGATGGGTTAAACGCAGATCACAAATTCTGAGTATGGGTCACCATACTTGGCCACACGTCACGTCCTTTCCTTTCCTTTCCTTTCTTTTCCAGTATGCATACCTCTTTTGAGTCCATTTTACCACAGGCACTAGATTGTAGCATTTGGACCAATCAGACACACATTTGTTCATCAGATTTAAAAAATCTAATTAGTTACTAGATTAATTTCTAACCAAAGACCCCTCACACCACACACATTCTGAGTGCCAGTATGTCTCTGATGACTCCAGGCCCCCCCGATGCCATGGCAACTTATCTGATAACACTAGTTTTATTGGTCAAAGGAATGCGGGCAGACCTCATTTTCCCTTAGGAAAGAGACATGTCATGCACATAAAAATGGACTCTTCTCTAATTAATTAATTGAAAAACCTTTCTTTGAATGAACACACATATCCTCAGGTCATTGTGTATTTTGTTACTGTTCGTGTATATTGTCTTTTTGTACTGTATCCTGTTTTATGCATGTTTATGATAGATCACTAGTTAATATTACCTCACTTATATCATGTTTGATCTCTATCAATTCGTCTTCGGATGATTTAAATGACAGTGTATATTACATGTTGATACCTATGCAACATATTAGTGTTCTAAGAATCTTTAATAGTTCTTTAATAGCAACCCCATGCAAATTGCCATGCTCAGAGACAAAGATTCGTAAAACCTTCCCTCCAAAGAGAAGGGAGCCCATTGGCTCTTTGACTCCTCAGAGTGTGACCTCTATACCAGATAAAGGTCTCATTCACAGGTCCGGCCCTCTTCTTCTGAAAACCTCACTTCTAAAACTTCTGCTGCAAGAAAAAGCTTTTCTGCTATCTTCTGCGGGCGAGCCCGGTCGGCCCCTAACATAGAGTCATGGGTGAGCTCCCCAGCCTGGGGATGACTCTTGACCACAAAGACCCAGTCTAGGATCTGTTAGACCCTAAGAGGATGAGCAAGATGTGAGCTGGAACTCTTCTGGACCCTTAAGTTATCGTGCCAGGCTGATGGCCTAGTCTTTCCATTCAATCAAAGCTCCTCGGACATCAGCAGATTCCTTTCTTAACTCTTTTTCCACTCTCTACCTGGAAGTCATTTCTACCTCAGAACATCTTTGGAATTCATCACTCTTCAACCCGGAAGAACGTGATCGCGAATCCAAAAACCTTGAAACCATCAAGACTTTTCAACGAGACCGCATTCCGGACACAAAGGAAGTGCAAGTATAGTACATTTAACTAAACGAAACAGAGGTTTAGTATAAGTTATAGACCCCGTTATAAACGGCGCTGATGGTTTTACTCAGGTGGTTAAATGACTTTTTCCATAACTGCATTCTCTGGTTTTCCTGATGGTTTCACCCATCAACTCTCATTAACCCTTTCCCCATGTATGAGCGATTGTATGTTTGAGTGTATGTTATTCGTTGTTTGTTTAGATTTGATATGTATGTTAGCGTTTAGTTAATAAAATTCTTGTGCACAAATTACATGAGTTTCTGATTCTGCCTTGCATATTAATGTCCCTTTACGATTTTGACCCTTGCTACATGCTCTAATGCATTAATAGGAAGATATTTTCTGTGGCCACGGAAATATCCTTTCTTAGAATTGATATGAATTTACACTGAATGTTCGCTGGACGAACAGATCAGTTTATGGCAATTTAACTCTGCGACAGTTATTACTGTCAGCCGATATAAATAATTGTAATTAATCATAATTAATTGTAATTATTTATATACAATTCCCTTTTTGAGCTAATTTGCTACAATATCCTTCTCCTATTTGGCACCTAAACTCTGGAACAATCTTCCTAGCATTGTTCAGGAATCAGACAGACTCTGTCACTTTAAATCTAGACTAAAAACACATATCTTTAACCTGGCATACACATAACACATTATCAATTTAAATTGATAAAAAGGATTGTTAGGCTGCATAACAATTTATGCAGCCTAACTTTAGAGGTGTTTCTGTGGTTCAGTGATAGAGCATTGCGTTAGCAGCGCAAAAGGTCATGGGTTCAATTCCCAGGGAACACACATGCTGATAAAAAATGTACAGCCTGAATGCACTGTAAGTTGCTTTGGATAAAAGCGTCTGCTAAATGCGTAAATGTAAATGCATAAATTAGGTCAGCCAGAACCAGGAACACTTCCTATAACACCAGATGTACTCGTTACATCAGAAGAAGAATGCCATCTACGCTGATATTAGTATTTTTGATTGTTATTCCAAGGATTACCGTGGTCGGCTGGATCCGGGCCGTATCCAGATCAGATGGAGGACCTGAGTGTAGACACGACAACAATGCAGCCCTGAAGTGTCAGCAGAGATTGTGTCAACTAGATCATCCCCTGTGTGAAGGCCTCATCGACACGACAACCAGTGACACAGATTCCCAAAAAACCCTCCCATACAAACGTGATGAATAGGATCTTCAATTAGATGGAACTGGATTAAATATTTTGACTGTTGCGATCCCAGTCTGACTTATGACGTAGTAATGCTGCCTGAATCAAAATCAATCTCTGTTTGCTGTTGGCCAGAGGAAAACTGGCCCCCCGACTGAGCCTGGTTTCTCCCAAGGTTTATTACTCCATTTTTATCACCTGTTGGTAACCTGATGTTCTCTGAAGTCAAATAATGTGATATATCTCAAAAACGCTGCAGTAAAATTGACTGATATGAGTTATATATACTGTATGGGACGTCCCCTATAGAAACTGACCATTCAGTTTTTCTAATTATTATAAAATGATGTCTTTATACGTGTATAAAGTATAAAAATAACATATATTTAAAAATGCTGCAGTAAAATGGACTCATATGAGGTATGCATACTGTATGGGATGTCCCTTATGGAAACAGACCATTATTTTGTTCTACTTATTGGTAATGGGGTCTTTATATGCCTCTAATTCGAGTAATGTTCTATATCTTGAAAACGCTGCAGTTATATGGTTTCATATGAGGTGTGCATATAGTATGGGACGTCCCGTATAAGAGCTGACCATTAATTTCTTCTACTTATTAGAAATGGGGTCTTTATAGTCCTCAAAATGTAATAAAGTCCCATATCTCAAAAATGCTGCAGTTATATGGTTTTATATGAGGTGTGCATATAGTGTGGGACATCACATATAAGAACTGACCATTCATTTTTTTGTACTTATTATAAATGAGGTCTTTAGAGTCCTCTAAAGTGTACTAATGTCCCATATTTCAAAAATGCTGCAGTAAAATGGTTTCATATGAGGAGTGCATATAGTGTGGGATGTTCTCTATAAGAACTGACAATTCATTTCTTGTACTTATTAGAAATGGGGTCTTTATACCCCTCTAAATCGAATAATGTCCCATATCTCAAAAATGCTGCAGTAAAATGGTTTCATACGACGAGTGCATATAGTATGGGATGTCCTATATAAGAACTGACCATTCATTTCTTGTACTTATTAGAAATGGGGTCTTTAGAGTCCTCTAAAGTGTAATAATGTCCAATATCTCAAAAACGCTGCAGTTATATGGTTTCATACGAGGTGTGCATATAGTGTGGGATTTCACATATAAGAACTGACCATTCATTTTTTGTACTTATTAGAAATGGGGTCTTTATACCCCTCTAAATCGAATAATGTCCCATATCTTGAAAACACTGCAGTAAAATGGTTTCATATGAGGTGTGCATACAGTATGGGACGTCCCCTATAAGAACTGACCATTCATTTCTTGTACTTATTAGAAATGGGGTCTTTATACTTTTCTGAAATGAATAATGTCCCATATCTTGAAAACGCTGCAGTAAAATGGTTTCATATGTGGTGTGCATACAGTATGGGACGTCCTCTATAAGAACTGAACATTCTTTTCTTGTACTTATTAGAAATGGGGTCTTTAGAGTCCTCTAAATCGAATAATGTCCCATATCTTGAAAACGCTGCAGTAAAATGGTTTCATATGAGGTGTGCATAAAGTATGGGACGTCCCCTATAAGAACTGACCATTCTTTTCTTGTACTTATTAGAAATGGGGTCTTTAGAGTCCTCTAAATCGAATAATGTCCCATATCTTGAAAACGCTGCAGTAAAATGGTTTCATATAAGGTGTGCATATAGCATTGGACGTCCCGTATAAGAACTGACCATTCATTTCTTGTACTTATTAGAAATGGGGTCTTAATATCCCTCTAAATCGAATAATGTCCCATATCTTCAATACACTGCAGTAAAATGGTTTCATATGTGGTGTGCATAAAGTATGGGATGACCCGTATAAGAACTGACCATTCATTTCTTGTACTTATTAGAAATGGGGTCTTAATATCCTTCTAAACCGAATAATGTCGCATATCTTGAAAACGCTGCAGTAAAATGGTTTCATATGAGGTGTACATATAGCATGGGACGTCCCGTATAAGAACTGACCATTCATTTCTTGTACTTATTAGAAATGGGGTCTTTATACCCCTCTAAATCGAATAATGTCCCATGTCTTGAAAACGCTGCAGTAAAATGGTTTCATATGAGTTGTGCATATAGTATGGGACGTACCGTATAAGAACTGACTATTCATTACTTGTACTTATTAGAAATGGGGTCTTTATACCCTTCTGAAAAGAATAATGTCCCATATCTTGAAAACGCTGCAGTAAAATGGTTTCATATGAGGTGTGCATACAGTATGGGATGTCCTCTATAAGAACTGACTATTCATTACTTGTACTTATTAGAAATGGGGTCTTAATATCCCTCTAAATCGAATAATGTCCCATATCTTGAAAACGATGAAGTAAAATGGTTTAATATGAGATGTGCATAAAGTATGGGACATCCCGTATAAGAACTGACCATTCATTTCTTGTACTTATTAGAAATGGGGTCTTTATACCCCTCTAAATCGAATAATGTGCCATATCTTGAAAACGCTGCAATAAAATGGTTTCATATGAGGTGTGCATAAAGTATGGGACGTCCCCTATAAGAAAACGGGGTGTTAATACCCCTCTAAATCGATTAATGTCCCATATCTCCTTTTCTACGAATCTTGCAATGAAGTATAAGAATATAGTAGGCCTAATACAGAAACGTCAGAGACCAATAAAGAAAACGCATATTAAAGCAGATGTACAAAAAAAAACAAAAAAAAAAACAAAAAAGGAAAAATGTCATCATATCTCAATTCTGGGCGTCTAGAATGAAAAGCGCTCTGAAAGCGCTTTCCCTCTGTGTTGTTCCCGAAATTACCGTAATCATAGTAATACGCGCGCACTATAATTTCAATCGCGGCTGGCTTGACCGTGTTTTCCTGAACTGCGGCTGACTTGACCGCGGTTGAGGTTTGGTTTAGTGACTAAGTCAATAAACTCCGTTTCCGCTCGTCCTGGGACTCGACTGAAACACTGATGATTAATACACGGTGAGTCAACGCGCAGTGGACTATTTATGTCCCCCATATATAGAGCCACGAGCGGTTCACTCTCAGTGCAGGGCAGGTCACTGCTTTACTTCACTTCGAGGCACAAACAGATATTGTGTTTATTCATTCCATTTATTTTATTTTATTTTTTAACCTATGCCTTACAGTAACGCTTAGTGGTAATTGTTCTGGGCTGGTACAGAAAGGTGGTAAGTTCTAACACCTCAAGGATCGATATCATGAACAGGAGATTGCTGTAGCCTATTAATTGAACTGTAAATCATTTTGGGTAAAAATGTCAGTTAAATGACTGTAATGAATAGCATCCAATACAAAAAAAATCCCGAAAATGGAGAAGGAAAATCCTAAAAGTATATAGTATTATATTCAACAGCTTAAATATTTAACAACCTATGTCTAAGACATTGTTTATTTTGATGGGGCAAAGTTAAACAATATGAAAGTCCCTTTAAGACAAGTCATGTCACTCGGCGGCCATCTTTGAAACGCCTCTCGGGCATGCAAGTGCAGCTCCTATCTCTTTGTATGGGGAATCATCAAATTCTCCCAAACTGTTCTCTAAGCTTACGATTAAATTTCATATTTGAAATCACCAATGAAATCTGACAACAACTGTGTCATAAATGTTTGTTCTTTTGCTCAAATAGCGTTATAAAATGCTTATTTTTCAGGCTAGATCAGCCAGTGCGCATGCGCACGTCTCAGAACGCTGACTGTTTCTATAGCAACCGGGACTTCTAACCATAGATACATAAATGTAGATACCTCATTAGCGACTGTTTCTATGGGCCGCTATACGTAAACCGTCCGTCATACTGTAGCGGTAAACTTGACGTCATTCACCATAGTAATCACTGAATATTCGAAAGATGCCACAATCCTGCACAGAACGGCTCAACGGCTCTGTGTGAACCTACGACATCAAAAATATTCAATCCAAAATGGCGCCGCTCACGGCAGCCTTCGTGGCGTCGTCCGCAGTTGTTTTTATGTTTTTGTCAGTTTGTCCTGTCTTTACAGGGTGTCCGCGGGTCCTTAAAAAGTCTTTAAAAGTCTTACTTAACGTATTCCTAATATAAGACCTTAAAAAGTCTTAAAATGTCTTAAATTCAGATTCGATGGGTCTTAAATAGTTTTGGTCGCATTACCGCTAAATTTTATTAAGTCTGACGGACCTAATGCTGCATTCACATGCTATCGGAATTATCGTAAATGCGAGCTTCCTAGTCAGAAACTGGACATGAACTTGAATGGCCACTGGTATTTATGATAATTCCGATAGCACGTGACTGCAGCATAATGACTGTTTACAATCATTGGACAGACCTAAGATTTTTTGTTTCTTCCCCCCGCGGTAGTTACTGCGTCATCAGACAGAATTGCAGTAGCAGAATACAGGTCGAACTACCTTCTTTGTTTACATAATATTCTCCAAAAAAACAACAACAAAAAAACAAAACAAAACAAAAATTAAATAAAAAAAATACAGGTCGAGCTACAGCTAGCTGACCAGACTTCTAGCTAGTTTAAAAAGGTTTTGTTTTGTTTTGTCCGACCGTACAAATAGCCTTATTAAAACTTAAGTGACAAAAAATAACCAGCGAACCATCGTAATGCGAGAATGATTTTTCTGATTTTATTACATTCAGTGTAAACAGCGATTGATAATGGATAGTGTATTTCTGGTACCAAGGTAGCACTGTCTCTTTGTGATTGAGGTCTAAAGTTCTAAACAAATGAGCATAACAGCACACATAAAGAAACCCAGAAGTAACACTGATATATAAATTCATAATGCTTAGTTTATTCATAACATGACATAGACCTAGTTAAGTAACATACTATGACAATGGGGCTATTTTGCTGAATATTTTCACGACTGCAAATGTTACATTAATTTTAGTTCAGTAAACAAGTAGTTAAGTAGTCAAGTAGATATTATGTTACTTACATTTTAGACACGATATTTACTGTTTTGTTCTATTTCACCAACGAAAATTGTTCCAAACAAGGATCACAGCAGAAGTATTGCGCAATCTCCAAGCAACACTTGCGGTGTTTTGTTACTGAATGATTCAGCGATTTGAATGAATCAGTTGAATTAATGACTGACTCACTCATTAAGTGACTTACCGCCACCTACTGGTAGTTTAGTAATAAAAAGCATGCATTTTCCCCCCAACATTTTTTATTTGTATGTTCATAAATATATTTAAAACATTAATCTCATAACGTTATTTATTGCAGTTGTAATTCTGCAGTGTAAATTATTTAATCTGACTGGTAACAGCCCTATAGTGTATACTGAATTTATTGATTAATTGTAGTAATTTGACATGAAAGATGATGCATACATTTAAAAGGTTAAAAAACAGGCCTTTGCAAAGATAAATAAAAAATATTTAGATTTAAGCATGTAAAAGCTGATAGAACACTGAAAAAATTTCTTTACACCACCAAAAAGCTCAGTGATGTGGTAACTTTTGTGGGGATATTTTGTTTGGATTATTGCCTGCTGATATGAAAAGTTCACTGTATACATAATAATAAGTACTGTATAATTTATGACAGCGATGATATTTTTTTTTCTTTTTACATTAAACACATTAAATATTACATATGTATGCAATATAATGTGTATTTCCATTACAGGTTTAGGTCTTAAATTTCGTATAAGGTGGTATTAAAAAGGTCTTTAAAAGTCTGTATATCTGTAGAAACCCTGCTTTAGTCATATCCCTACAATCAGTTTCACCAGAGACGAATTGCTGGACATTCGTAAGTACACATCACCCGATATTTCACCGGATTTAGTTTATTCTGATGTTTTGCTGGACATTGTAGTCGGCGGAGCAGCAGTGCTGTTTAGACGCTTCAGGACGCGCAGACTGGGGAAGCAAGCCAGCGCGCTCGTGAAGCTTCGTCGGCGGGGATTAAGAGCACCGTTGCCTAGCATCCATCTGGTGAATCTCCGCTCTCTACCCAACAAAACGGACAAACTCATTCTGCTTTACCGGTTAAACAAGGATTTTTCAAACTCTGCTGCTCTGTGTTTCACGGAAACCTGGCTGAACGACGCCATTCGGGACAGCGCGCTTCATCTGCCGAGTTCTCAGCTGTTTAGAGCAGACCGCAACGCAGAATCAATGGGGAAATCGCGCGGCGGCGGGACGTGCTTTTACATCAATGAAAGGTGGTGTACAGATGTAACAGTGTTAAAGAAGATGTGCTGTTCAGATCTAGAAACGCTCTTCATTAACTGTAAACCTTTCTACTCTCTGCGGGAGTTTCACTCGTTCGTTCTGGTGAGTGTTTACATTCCACCGCAAGCGCGCGTGAGCTCAGCTTTACAGAAACTAGCTGATCAAATCACAGACACAGAACAACAACACCCGGACTCTGCTTTAATCATTCTCGGGGACTTTAATAAAGCAAGTCTCTCCCGTGAACTGCCAAAATACAGACAGCATGTTACATGTCCCGCCAGAGACAGTAATATACTGGATCACTGTTACACAACAATAAAGGATGCATATCACTCTGTCCCACGGGCAGCTTTAGGACTCTCTGATCACTGCCTGGTTAATCTTATACCAACCTACAGGCAGAAACTGAAATCTGTTAAACCTGTGGTAAAGACTGTAAAGAGATGGACCAATGAGACAGAGCGGGTTTTACAAGCCTGTCTCGACCTTACTGATTGGAGTGTTTTTGAGGCTGCTGCAAATGATCTGGACAAGCTCACAGAGACTGTCACTTCATATATCAGTTTCTGTGAGGATCTGTGCATCCCTACCAGGACTCATTTATCCTACAACAATGACAAACCATGGTTCACTGCAAAACTCAGACAGCTCCGTCAGGCCAAAGAAGATGCTTACAGGAAGGGGGATAAAGTCTTGTATGAACAGGCCAAATACACACTGGAAAAGGAGATCAGAGTGGCAAAGAGGAATTATTCTGAAAAAAATAAGGATCCCATTCTCTTCCAGCGACTCAGCATCAGTGTGGAAAGGTCTGAAAGAGATAACCAACTACAAGACACCATCCCCAGCACTGTGGAGAATCAACAACAGGCAGACGATCTGAATGAGTTCTACTGTAGGTTTGAAAAAACACCCCACACCCGCCCCGAACACCTCTCCACACAACCATTAACACCTCCAACAATCCCCCTCTCCCCCACACCTCCAATTCAGATCAGCGAAGACGAGGTCCGCCAGGTCTTCCGGAAGCAGAAAAGGAAAAAAGCACCAGGCCCAGATTGTGTGACACCAGCCTGTCTGAAATCCTGTGCTGACCAGCTGGCCCCCATCTTCACACAGATCTTCAACAGATCACTGGAGCTGTGCGAAGTCCCTTCATGCTTCAAATGCTCCACCATCATCCCCATCCCAAAGAAATCCAAAATTACAGGACTAAATGACTAGACCTGTGGCTCTAACGTCTGTGGTCATGAAGTCATTTGAAAAACTGGTGCTGGCCCACCTGAAGGACATCACTGGACCCTCACTGGATCCTCTTCAGTTTGCCTACAGAGCAAACAGGTCTGTGGACGATGCAGTCAACATGGGACTGCATTATGTTCTGCAACATCTAGACAGACCAGGGGCTTATGTGAGGATCCTGTTTGTGGAATTCAGCTCAGCCTTTAACACTATCATTCCAAACCGCCTCCTGCCCAAACTAACTCAGCTCTCTGTACCCACCTCCGTCTGTCAGTGGATCAACAGCTTCCTGACAGACAGGCAGCAGCTAGTGAGGCTAGGCAAATTCTCATCCAGCACCCGCACCATCAGCACTGGCGCCCCCAGGGCTGCGTTCTCTCCCCACTGCTCTTCTCCCTGTACACCAATGACTGCACATCTAAAGACCCCTCTGTCAAGCTCCTGAAGTTTACAGACGACACCACACTCATCGGCCTCATTCAGGACGGTGACGAGTCTGCTTACAGACAGGAGGTTAAGGAGCTGGCTGTCTGGTGCAGTCTTAACAACCTGGAGCTGAACACGCTCAAAACAGTGGAGATGATCGTGGAGAAACCCCCCTGCACTCCCCCCACTCACCATCATGAACAGCACTGTGACTGCAGTGGAGTCATTCAGGTTCCTGGGCACCACCATCTCTCAGGACCTGAAGTGGGACAATCACAAGTGGGACTCCATTGTGAAAAAGGCCCAGCAGAGGCTGTACTTCCTTCGCCAGCTGAGGAAGTTCAACCTGCCACAGGAGCTGCTGAAACAGTTCTACTCCGCCATCATTGAATCCATCCTCTGCACTTCAATGACTGTCTGGTTCAGCTCAGCTACCAAATCTGACCTCAGAAGACTACAGAGGGTAGTCCGGACTGGTGAGCGAATCATTGGTACAACCCTCCCCACTCTCCAAGAACTGTACTTATCCAGAGTGAGCAAAAGGGCTGGCAAAATCACTCTGGACCCCTCATATCCAGCACACTCCCTCTTTGAACTGTTGCCGTCTGGTCGACGCTACAGAGCTCTGAGCACCAGAACGACCAGGCACCGGAACAGTTTCTTCCCTCAGGCAATCCATCTCATGAACACTTGACAATAATAACACACACTATTTATACACTTATTTATCTAACACACATACTTAGTCTACATTTCAATTGGCACATAATATACCTATACATACAAAACTGTCTACTGTTATATACCTGTACATACAATGGTCAATTGGTATATTGTTACTCCTTATTTACTTGTTCTTTTTAATTCTTCTTTTTATTATCTGTGTTTTTTGTTCTGTCACTGTCATTCTGTTGCGCTACGGTAGCTTCTGTCATAAAAACAAATTCCTCGTATGTGTAAACATACCTGGCAATAAAGCTCATTCTGATTCTGATTCTGAAAATACCATTCCAAGATGGCAGCCGCATCTACATGCCTGGAGCGGTCGAATGGGACGTCTATACATGTCTATGCTTCTAACAGCAGCTGCAGTGACGCGCTGACTTTACGGATTAGTGATTGGCTCTTTTGCTCAGAAGGCGGGGCTTAGTTCGAGAGCAGCCATGTTAAGCGTAGCATTTTTCCCCATTCAAAACTATAGGAGTGACACGTCTTGGGTATAGACCAGGGGTGTCCAAACTCGGTCCTGGAGGGCCAGTGTCCTGCAGAGTTTAGCTCCAACTTGCCTCAACACACCTGCATGGAAGTTTCTAGTATACCTAGTAAGAGCTTGATTAGCTGCTTCAGGTGTGTTTAATTAGGGTTGGAGCTAAACTCTGCAGGACACTGGCCCTCCAGGACCAAGTTTGGACACCCCTGGTATAGACGGTTTCAACGGCAACAACATAAACAAACCCTAACTTTACTTCCAGTAGGCTTCCAAATAGAATCAATAACAACAGCTAAATCCCTCTAGAGTAGATTATTTACAGATAACAAGCAAAATATGTTTGCTATGTAAATCAGAGTGTTTATTGAAAATGCAAATTCATTCTCTGCCAGCAGGAGGTGCATTAAACCGGGAGAAATAGAGGTTTCCCCGGAAACGACAGTACACAAAGCAGCGCTGAGCTTACAAACACTGCTTTATCAGGCATATAACATGCAAGATGAAATGAAAATGACAGAAAATTTTCTGAAGACAGTCTTCCTTTAGAAATACAGTGATATAAAAACACCCGTGCCTCGTTTTGATTTTTAAACGTGCAGCACGTGCTCATGTTTATTCAACGAAGCCTTTTGGAAAATCGGTCAGTTTTGATATCGTGACGGGTCGCCACAAATAAATAAATGTATGGGAAACAAATCCCACAGCACAACCACCTGAGCCCAACTTCATTACTCATCACTTTTACTTTAACTGCGTTTGTAGCCTGCGCGACTAACCAGACCGATAAACAAACACAGACCGGAAGTTAACTTAGGGCCAGGCGGTGCGCCCGATGAAACCGTCTTTGACAATATTCACCGCCATTCCTGTTTTTCAGAAAATGATTCATCGTTGACACACAGCCTCGAATAGGAGACTGTGTTAAATTTACTCCACTTCCTACAATAATTTAACGATGTTTTCCTGTGGTCGGATGACTAGACCAAAGAAAACTTCCAGAATGTACTCTCACATATTGATATTTTCCTTTTATCTTAAATAATCTCCTGTGTTCTGCTCTACATACAGTTGTGAATCAGCGCGAGTAAAAACACAAGCATGTTTAACATGCACTATGAATCACAAGTGTGACTAACGCGACAGGAATAAATTTTTCAGTGCAGTCAGTCTTACAAATCTCACGACTGACGTCTATTGCCCGTTTTGTGTATTGCACAGCTTGTCTAAGAAAAAAGTGCAATATTAAACAGCAACAACACAATACCAACACTTGGGATATTTTCAGAGGCGAATACTTACTGCTATACTGCTTACTGCACAGCCTACTATTTATTAAAATTATTATATGTCTATTATTATGTACCTATTATATGTCATAAACTTATTGCGTTGCATATTTAATTCAGCAAGCATTTTTTTTATTTGCTTGGTAAGATCGTGTCTAATAATCTAGAGCAAATAGAGCATTAGACATGATTTTAGGAAACATTTGTTTAGTAGGCTACCTTACAAAAACACTGTCTGCCATACTGTGGACAGTGTACATACTGCAGACATAGTAAGCGTAGTATAGTAGTACATTATTCTGAACAATGGCCCAACAGTCAATTATGCTTCAGTTTTTTAATATTAAACATTATAATGCATTTTTTGCAATATTTTGACATAATTTTATATTATTAATTTTTTCTCAAATCAATTTATACAAACTTCAAAATTCAATCTTTAAAATTTAATATTGCATTATTCAAGTTGTGCATGTGGAATCAATAATTTACATATACACAGACAGAAGGGCTTAAAAACCACCATTTCAGAAAAAACTCAATGGGTAAAACAGGGTTTCCAGCCTTTGCGTGTGCAGCTTTGAAATTAGGCCGTATGCAGGAGGAAGTATCACCATGATGACAAGGGTTATCTTTGTTCACCATGTGTTTCTTGTCTAAGTGAGGTGTTTTAGTGCAGGGGATATAACAGATCTACAACAGCTAACACTCAAGAGCTGCCACTTCATTGTTTAACGTGCTCATGTTTAGTGTGGAGGGCTTTGGGGCTGCCACTATGGTGCTGTGATTCTGGGGTTTAGGATACAGCCATGGCAGTGATATGGTCAGAGGTCTGGACATTGTACCTCATACTGGCATTTGGTACTCCGGACCCCTCACCAGCACCCCAAAAGAAACTTGACTTCAGGAGAGTCTTCTTGGGTTTGGATAAATGCAACGCCTGCATTGGAACATCCATTTGCAAGAAGTTTTTCAAGGATGAAATAAGATAAACTATAGGATATTTACTATTAATACAGAAAAATATTTTCTCTTTGTCCTTATGGAGAGGTTTTAAAGATATTTATACTAGGATCTCTGGAACAAGGTATCCAAATGTCCAAATACAAAAATGTCCAGATATTGAAGTAAAGATGTTCTGTTTTCCCATATGCATATCTTCACTGACCTAATATACTATATTCAGGGTTAAATAACTTTCTGCTTGTATATATATGTAAAGCTATTCAAATAAGAGCACCGCATGCTATCGGAAAATAAAACATCAATAGAAAGCTTCCTTTTTCTACATCAAAATTGTCTTCAAAATGTGCAGCTCACAATATCTAATCATTGATCTGAGTGAGCATGAGCAATGAAAGCAAAAACAGGAAGCTAACATGGAGACTGATTATTTCACCGCAGGTTTGAAAGATGGCTGACTGCTCAGTCTAATCTCTTCTCAGCAGATGTGCGCTCATATAAGGGAAACTATACAGACAGCACAGCGGGCTGGAGACCTGTGGTGCTGTCCTACGTGATGTCTCCTCACCTGCACCAGATATCAGACAATAGCATTAGCACCTCAGCAGGCAAAGGGAAATCCTGCAGCATTGAAGCTGTCCTCAGGGCCACTTCATGCTTCCAGAGTTGGGTCCGCTCCAACCTACTGCTTCCCAGCATGGTGAAGGTCTGCATTCGGTCTCTGTATACTGATGTCTGTTTGAGGTCAGCAGTGGCTCAGGATTTAAGGTCTGAACAATTACATTTCAAAGGGTTATTAATCTGAAAACTAGAAGGTGCCAATTTAGCACTTACAATGTGCCAAATTATTTCTCGATTATCAATGGTTCTTAAAGCAAAACTTTGGTGAAGATGAAGGTAACAAGTGTATTTCTTCCTTTGTAGCCAAACTTTAAACAGATTATGTTTTACGGGTGTTTCTTCAACTTTGGGCACTTTTATGTTTATGTTCCTTTTCTAAAATACAGCTGTAATTTTCCCCCACAACAAACCATTTTGCTTTAAATAAAGTTCAAAATGAACGAACCCACAGTTGAAGAAACACTATACATCACATATGAAAACTTAAATCAAAACTCTTCTTCTAGGGTCTGGTCACCCCGATGCTGCGCTGTCCATCTCAGAGGCTGCTGGACCGCATCGTGCGACGTTACTTTGAAGTGAGTGATGTGGGAAGCATGCAGATGAAGCACTTCAGTGAAAAGGACAAACTCAGATTTCTTTATACCTTGGCTGTCAGTCAACAACCTCTCATACTGCAGGTGAACAATAAGTGATTGTGGCTAAAAGGGATACAGCTACGGTTGGAAACTAACAATAAATTTAATTGTCCACCTATTAGATTGTGTTTTATTAACATCTACACCTACCCCAATCCTATACCTACCCCTTACAATAATGCAAATACAGTTGTTGTTGTACAGTGTGACAGAAATTATGCTATATCAATGTGTGCATGCCCTGTAGCTGCATGCCCAACCACAACAAGTGAATATTGCACATTGTGCTGTAATTGAGCATAGCTAGCAACGCCAAGTCATAGGTTCGATTCCCAGGGCATTCCCAATGCATGAACTCAGCCGTAACCTTGTCTTGAACATTGGGGGGCACAATTTGATTTATAAAGTGTAAACAAAGAGATTGGTGAAGGAAATTCTAGGTGTAATTATAGTTAGGAAGTAATCATTTTGAACTGTTTGGAAATAATATTGTAAAATATGCACACATTAACTCTTATTTTATTTGCATGCATATTGTGTCCAAAACAGAACGTTTCATGCCTCGTCAACATTCAGTTAGGAATTACACGAATCACGGAAATGATAGGCAACTTATTTGAATTTCCAATTTAGAACGGCCATGTGTGAGAAAAAAAGTCAAAGAACTGCGAGACATAAACTCGATAAAGAGTCGCAATTATTTTTTTTTAACCCTTCCACATCAATATTAGCTCTATATATGTAAAGAACACTAAAATGTACACACTGGCATTGCCTGTCCTGTTTTCAGCCCTACTTTTGACTTTTCTGCCCACAGATGTTTCCAGGCACTGAGGGCTGGCCCTTCCTCCGCTACCATGGCTCCTGTGGAAGGATGATGGTCTGGGCAGGGAGCAAACCCCTCAGGAGCCTGTTTTCCTCTCTGCTGGAGCGCCGCGCAGACATTGCCTACCAGCTTCTTCACATCACACAGAGCCTGAGCTCCAACAGCCTCCAGTTCAGCCTCTTCTACACCAGCCTCTCAGAGGACATGTTTGGTACTTTGGATGATAGCAGGGTCTTCATTGTGGATGCCAGTACCATAGGGATTATAGACTTCCAGGAAGGTCAGTTTTGGCCGACTCACATATGCAGCAACCTGTAAACAGTTTTTAATGGTAAAAAATATTTTACCATGTACACAGACAAACTTGCTTCATCCATGTTTCAAGTCTTCTATTCATCAAAGAATGTCAACTGTTTTCAACAAAGTGATCATTTTTTTAATTATGATTTAGCTTTACTGGACACTGGTCCTGTGTGTCATGCTGCATATTATTATACCTAATTCATTACATTTCTCTTTCCTGCAGGATATCCTCCTGATGAAGACTTGCAACCAGAACATCTCGATGTCTTCTCCTGTCTCAGTGGATCTTGTGAGAGACCTCCTCCATGTGAGACTGTTCGAGCTGCACAGAGTTTTATCTTACTTTGCAAACATGTCATTAAGAATCTGCTCATGCCTAATGATGTGCAGTCAGGTCTTCTTCCCAAATAAGCCTTCAGTCTGTGCAGACCAATCTCAGTCTGACCAACGAATAATTGCTGCCGTCCAAACCTTAAGACATTTACAGACATTAAGACCACGCAGTGCTCTCTATGGATACAGGTATCCTGAATGCCTCTAGTGACAGGTTCTAGACCAAAACTACCCACCTAAAGGGATAGTTCACCCAGAAATGAAAATTCTGTCAACTTTTACACACCCTCACATTGTTTCTAAACTTGTATGACTTTCTTTATTCTGTGGAACATAGAAAATATTTAAAACTAAAAGTTGTTTTTTTTTTTCTCTCGACCATCCATTGGAAGTCAATGGTCTCCATTTGTTTGCTTCTTCAAAATATCTTTTGTGTTCAGCAGAAAGTGGTCATACAGGTTTGGAATAATAAGAAAGTGAGTAAATTACAGAATTTTAATTTTTAGGTGGACCATCGCTTTAAGGCCCTTTACTGACTGCGTAAAGGTATGAAGCTGGCAGCATGGCAATATGGAATACAGCACAAGTTTTCTGCTTGACAATCTTGACATGAAATGTACTGTGCAATCTCATCGGTATATATCCAGTGAAGGGTCTTTATGTTATCAAAGCACAGCTGGCAAACAAACCTTGAGACATATGCAAAAAATAAAAAATTAAAAAATTTGTCTTAAAATTGCAAAAATATAATTCACAGATGAGACAAGGAATTTCATCACAAAAGAAGAATATTTTAATTACAAAGACAACTCTGATTAGTAACCCATAAACCATATCAATCTTCATGTTTCTGTACAATGCTTGCTAAGCAGTTTAATTCATGTATAGAAAATGTAAAAAGAGAAATGTTCAAAAGACATTACTCCATAAAATTTAATGGCAGGAACTCTGAAAAAAAAAAAAAAAAAAAAAAATAACAGCATTCCATCAACAAATATTTTCAAGCAATAAATATTTATAAATAGTGTAAATTTACAACAAGATTAGAAATATAACAAAAAAACACAAATTAAAGTTTATTCCTTAGTCTATGTGCAACCCATTTTTCTTTGTGACTTGGCTATCCCCCCCCCAACTTAACTTTTTCCTTAAGAAAAATAAAAATATTTTTAAAAAGAGAAAAAAAAAAAATCACCACATTACAAATTTCTCTTTTTTGTTACCTAAAGAAAATGTTGAACAAAAAAGCCCAGCTACGGTACTACTTAAAGGAAATAAGATTGAAAGAAAATCATGTATTAGCTTGTACATGAAGTACAGAAGACAAAAGAAACAAAAACCAAAAAAGAGGATTAAAGCAACAGTAAAATTAAAAGGAAGAGTCAGTAGTTTTGAGTGATTTTGCCATTTGTGGTATATACACAAAACCATTTTTCCTCAGCAATTAGTCTATTTGTAGTTTGTGTTTCAAAGAGAAGTGGTGCTGAACAAGCTGAAACAGTCCTGAAGATGGAGACGATCCCACTTCACTCCAGTGGGCCAGAACTCCATACTTGGCAAGTTTGCATAGACAAACAGCTTAGAACCAGCAGCCTTGTGGGGTTTGCTACAGAAACCAGTGGTGTGGAACTGGGTCAGGTCTCCTGAATATCAGAAAGAGAAGTGTTGCGTTCCAAGGTGTTATCCGAAGAACCGTTAATGTTAATGTCAAGTTGAAGAGGAGGGCAGGGGTGGGGCCTGTGGAAACAGCCAGAGGATATTAAGCATGCCCATTTCTTGCCACCTGAGACTATTAATCATACAAATAAGGGGGTAAGGGCTTTGAGACTTACTAATGTGAACTGGTCATACACGTGCATGAGGTCCTCTATTCTGTACAGCTCTAAAACCACAAAGTTCTCAAGGTTAGGGCTGCATCTCCGAGCACAGCCCTGGCAGTGCACCACATATGTCTTACGTGAGTTACTCTCACTGGTGACAAACAGCAGATCAAAGACCTCCACCTGCGATAACAAAAAAAAAAAAAAAAAAAAAAGAAAGAAAAAATTAATATTAATATGTGTATGAATAGAAAAGACCCAATCAAATGAAAATTGAATAATATAATTAAATAATATAATTTAAATGGACTGCAATATAAACACATAAAAACCCTTAAATGTAATTTTTATGTTTTTGGTAAAACCAGGTTAAGGCAAAAACAAACAAAACAAAAAACAAAACAGGTGAAAATGTAAAAAATATTTTATTTATAATAATAATTATCTAATGAATAATATTAATTACCTAATGGTAAACAAAGTGTCAAGAAAAACTTGGAATGTTGACTTCACAAAGCCTTGTAAGAAGCCTAGGAAAGAAATTCTAGGATCTAAAAATAAAGCCTTGTATGAAATTCCTAGAAAAAAATAATTCTAGAATCTAAAAATTTATATATTTCAACATTCAACATCACATGCATATTTCATCCATGGTCAATGTGATCTCAACAAAGAAATATTTGAAAGCTGCACATAACTAGAAATATTTTAAATACACTTGAATACTTGTTGACATTTTCATGATTTTCCCCATGCATTTAAAGAATTTAATTATTTTTAATAAATTTTTCAGGTTTGACAAAGTCCATTTTAAACATTCCCTGATATGTCAATTATGAGAAATGTAAAAAGAGCTTTTTCTAGGCCACTGATATGAGGTCTTCACCTCATGTGATGATTATATAATTTCAAACAAATGTGCCAAAGCAAACATTTATTTCTTGAGTGTAAAACTATTGTCTATTATTTACAACTCACAGACAATTCAAATCTAAAAGAACCTTTGGTGAAGAATACACACCTCACAGATGCTACAGTAGGGAGCAGGTTCGTCCTTGGTCCTTCCATGCCAAACTAGCTCTTTTCCAGCAGCTATAAGCGCCTCCCTCAACGTCTGACACTGCTTTAGTGTCCTCAACAAACAATACCTGAGGAGGAGGAACAGACCTTATTTAACACTTCCATTAATCTGCTTGAAGTTTCAGTCACACTAAACTTCATCCTTTTGACCTCTCAAAGAACCACAATCATAAATGTGGTGAAGTAGACTCACTTGATCATCTCAAAGAGTTTGTGGTCTGACACTTTGATGTTCCTGGCCATGTTCCAAGAGAGGTGAATCATGGGAACGATGGATTTGACACTCTGGAGTTTGTTCCACTCATAGCGTTCCACAGCTAACTTGTACTGTTGCACTGAGGAAGAACAGATAAGAATTAAACACTTTGAACAGTTAACAAAGAGATGAACTACATTTTAACTTAAGGTTTAAGGCTTTATCAAATATACTGATATTGTGTTTCACTTATTATATTTTACTTTATAAGACTGTAAAATATCACCTTCATCAAAATATCAAAATTGATATGCATAACCGTTTAAAACCAAGTGAGCTGCCTACCAAGACAGCATTTTGTTGTTGTTTTATTCATGGCCTTTTAAAAACAGCCGGAGACTCACCGCGCCTCACTGCGTAGACCAAAAAAAGTTTCCCAAAGAGTAAAATATTTGAAAAAAGCCCACTCTCAAAAATTAAAACTCACAAGCGAGATGAAAGCAGTGTAAGCAATTTATACTGAAAAAAACAAGGCAAACATTTCGGACACATGTTGAGAGTGTGCGGGCTTTTTTCAATTATTTTTTTCATGGCCTTTAATATATGTATCCTTCTTTGATAAAATTATCTCAAAATACAAAACAATTAAATAATTAACTGGCGGACTAGACAAGCTCAACAAGACTATTGACAAGATAATGTAGCCTATTATGAAAAAGGTAAATAATTAAGACTGTAAAATATATTTATATGTTACTTAATACTTGATTGATAATAATTGTTTAAATTATAGGAATTGATACTTTTGACCCTTAAAGGCTGAAATGTGAAGTTTATCATTTTATAAAACCTGTTGTTTTTGTGAAAACCTGCATCTGAACTGTAAATTATGCTTTTTACAGACATTTAATTTTTTTTTTTTTTTTGGTGCACGTCTTGAAAAGGTCTTTAAAAGTCTTGAATTTAAGCTTAAAAATCCTGCAGATACCTTGGTCTGGCAAAAACCATCAATTGTTTTTATTAGTGCTGTCAAAATTAGCGCGTTAACGCAGGATATTAATTTTGTCAGTTTAACGCGTTAAAATTATTTAACAAGTGCATTTATTCAGTCGCAGAACATCTTTACGATCACATCAATCCGGAGACGTTTCAGACGCGTGCTCCACTTCACTTCAGCGGCAGTAAAACAAGCGTGGAAACCAGCGCGTGCTGTAGCCTTTATCAATTCATATCAAAGCACGAAATAAACTACGTGCGTGCAATGTCATGGTCAGTTAAGGCATGAAGTTACCAAAAAGGTGATTAAAGCTGCCTTAAAACTGTGCGTGCATGTAATATGTTATATATGAGTTACATTAAGATGTCATCTCTGAAATGGATTTCCAAACTGTCATGGAGCATCCCAGCACTGTCTCCCTCATCTAACACACCCAATTCAACTCGTCAGCTCATTAGTAGAGACTAAAATGGGTCCGAAAAGGTAAAGAGAGTTGAGAGAAAATACGATGCGTGTCAGATCCGCGTCATGTTCAGCAGCGGCAGCTCTTAAAGAAATGGCAGCCGAAACAACCTAATAACCAGCTGCTGTGATCTCTGTTCATCAAGAACAAAAGAGAAAATCTATAACTTTTATATAGCTGTGAGTATTTATCTGTATTTAGTTTAGAATTTAGTGTTTGATAACTTTATTCAATTTCTGTATATTTCTGCTGAGGGGCACAGGCAGCCTAGCTAAATATAACATTTATTATAATGGGTTTAGTTGAAGATTGTTTTAAGTTCACTTAAATTAGAAGTTATTTTTAAAGTCTAATAAATGTTAAAATTGATAGCTCTTAATTATAATGTAATGAATGGCTATAGTCGATTAAATATTAGGGGAAATTTTTTTTATAGGGAAATCAGTATTACTTGGTATCAGTGATAATGGCCTTCAGTCATAAAAAAGATGCCATTAAACAAATATTAAAAAATATGTTGTTTGTACATTAATTTGAAGATTGAATGTGAAATTATTGCAATATAAAAGTATATTTAAAAACTTTAATGTTAGGTGGGATTAATCGCGATTAATTTCAGAAAAAATGTGCGATTGATTAGTTAATTTTTTTTAATCGATTGACAACACTAGTTTTTATATATAACTTTCCGGACCTTGGCTGGTGAGGAGAGTTCATTACTGGCCCTCAAGCCATTTTAGTTGAAGACCCCTGGTCTAGAGTGTCCGTACGGTGTGCACATTTTCGTCTATTTTCATTTCTATGCCCGTTTTGGCCCCTGGTGGTCCAATATCAGTAATAAGCAACTTGACATATTTACCAGTGAGTGGTCCTACATTCCAGGCAATGTTGTTGCACCAGCCAATAGCCTGAACCCAATGCACAGTGCCTGTATTGAGCCAGACCAGATCACCTGGTCGCTGGATAAAGCGATACACTGGAACATTGGCCTCATACAAGTCCTCTAGATTTGGCCACCATGAGCCCATTAGGTAATTTATATTATTCCTGCATAAAGAACATGTCAGTCAGTAAGACATAGACTTACAAACATGCTTAAATTCATATTTTATCCTAAACTTACGGTAAAACACAAAATAGGGTGTTTCAGCAGAATTAAAGCATTTTTGATTGTGCTTACTTTTCACAGAAGTCATTCATGACACCCCAGTACGGCTCAGGAACAGCAAACCATTCACAATCTCCAGGGCCGATGTTAACATTCACAGAGCAGAAGTTGTTATTTTCTTGATGACCTGAATGAAAAAAAGAAATAGTTTTATTAACATCCCGACTTTCAACTCTGTAACGTCTGTATTTGAGCAATGTCTCGGTAAAGCACGGCGAGATGCGCATGTGCTTGCATGCCAATAAGCTGACCTGGTGTCCTGCTGCCTGGGACCTTCATATAGAGCTGGACTGTGTTCATGCCAAGAATGGTGTGGCCCACATGACTGAGCAGATTCCCTGCAGACACCACTCGCACGAAGGCAGGCAGCTTACTCAACTCAGCCAGCTGCAGCTTCCACCTGCAAGGCCACAGGGCGAAGAGGTCAGATGCAGCGACCTATCATGTCCCCTGTTCCATCATAACTCTAGGAGTCTGTCTGAACACTGCAAGAGGTCTGAAAATGCCCATTTAACACTCGCAATCCACCTTCAGACTTCAATTAAACTCTTCTAGAGCATCTTGATGAAGCACTAAACCACATGAGGCATGCATTAAAGTGATTTTATTACTGTTAAAGGTTAAGCACAACATGAAGCGGAGTGCCTTTTCACCATGGTAAAAAACACTTCATGAACTCAAGTGGTTTACTGCTTTTATAAAGGACATTTGACCATTAAAGAAACAAGTGTTTAAATGATTACAGTTATTTCAGATTCTGCTAGGTGACTATTATCCTAGAATTCATCAAATTGATCAAGAATTACTGTAAAGACATTTGTTACAAATTATTGTAACTATTTCTATTATAAATAAATGACAAAAAACAATTTACAAGAAATAAAAGTGAAATCAACTCTTCAGAAACAGAAAACGGCACTGTAGCTGTTCCACACTTCTTGAAACTGCAATCATTTTCTGCTAAGAAAGATCTCTCATATTTACCAAGAAAAGTAATAAGAAACTTTCTCAATTACAAAATTAGCACATTAGGAAGCTCTATTCAATACTCCAGTCTACTATCACAGCTAAAATGTTAAATTTTAAAATGTCTAAAAACAGAAAAAGCATATTTTAACCTGTGTGCTGAAAATCCTTTACCCAATTTAGTGTTACTGGTCAAAAATGACAGGCCTTTTAAAAATTGCTTGTATATCTCTCATCACAAATTATCACCAAATCTTGGATTAAATCTTTTTGTCAACTTGTTTTCTTTCAATTAGGATTGGTCGTGGGCCTCACTGATCTAAGCTTATTCACCTCAGAGTCAGAAGTTTAGTCCAATGTGTTAATATCTAGCATTTTTAGGAAAATGAAAATCTAAAGTGGGTCAAAACGACAGGAACAACATGAAAGTTAAACTGTAATGTTATGTAAACTGTAATGTTTGGTTTTTATTGCTTCTATTGTCCTCATTTGTAAAGCCTGGAATACACTATGCGATTTTTGCGCTGATTTCCCCGATTTTACAGCCTGAACAAGTTGACACTAGTTGAGGAAAGTCGAGAGCCAGTCTGCAGATTACAGCTGACAGATTCCACAGAAAATCGTGTAGTGTATGATGGTCAGACTTTGATTCTATCCAGTGGAGGATATCAAACATGTTTGATATTTTCAGCCGATTTTAGAACACGTGTTTTCATTTGTCATGCGTCTCCTAGCAACAAGGCGCACGTTTCTGCATGAGTTCGTTGTGATCGGAACAACTTTAAAGTCTGGTAGTGTATGATCCTCGGTCGTGTAGTGTATGATGCCCAGTTTTCCTTTGTCACTATTTACAATGTCGGTAAGTGTATGATGCCTAGTGTTTTAAAAATCTGTTCAGATTTTAAAAGTCGTGTAGTGTATTCCAGTCTTAAGTCGCTTTGGATAAAAGCGTCTGCTAAATAACAATGTAAATGTAATAATTTACATTGTTACTGTTTTTGATAGTATTCCGCTTAATTTAATAATCTGGTTGAATGGCAGAGTATATACACATTCATAATGGCCTTACCGATGCTCGATCATAGTTGTGTATCTGCAATTTTACAACCAAATGTTGTGCCTGCAAATGCATTTTCATTAAAAAAAAAAAAAAATTGCGGCTTCACAATTACTTTGGGACTTTAAAGGAGTAGTTCACTCAACTATCAATTATTCACCTCAGAGTCAGCAAGTTTAGTCCAATGTGTTAATGTCTAAAGAAAATTAAAATCTAAAGTGGGTCAAAACGACAGGAACAACATGAAGGTTAAACTGTAATGTTATGTAAACTGTAATGTTTGGTTTTGACTGCTTCTATTGTCCTCATTTGTAAAGCCTGGAATACACTATGCGATTTTTGCGCCGATTTCCCCGATTTTACAGATTTAAAATTTTCTGATTTTCTGATTCTTTGAATTTACACATCCCCATGTCATTAAGGATTTTGAGGAAAACATTACAGAATTTAGCTTAGAAGCGCCAAATTGCAGGTTCAGTGCAGCTTCAAAGGGCTCTACATGATCCCAGCCGGGGAATAAGGGTCTTATCTAGTGAAACAATCAGTAATTTTCAAAAAAAAAACAAAAACAACAAAAAATAAAAAGTATGCACTTTTTAACCACTATGAAAAATCGTGACCTTTCCAACATGATTATGTAATGCGTGAAGTTGTGGACGCGCATCGCAGAGCTAGTTCAAGATGAGCATTTGTGATTAAAAAGTATATAAAGGTTTATTTCTTTTAGAAAATGTCAGATCGTTTCACTAGATAAGACCTTTATTCCTCGGCTGGGATCGTGTAGAGCACTTTGAAGATGCATTGAAACTGCATTCTGGACCTTCAACCCACTGGCCACCATTAAAGTCCACTGTATGGAGAAAAATCCTGGAATATTTTCCTCAAAAACCTTAATTTCTTTTTGATTGAAGAACGAAAGACATTAACATCTTGGATGACATGCGGGTGAGTAAATTATCAGGAAATTTTAATTCTGGAGTGAACTAATCCTTTAATGCGCAAGAAGATCTGCAACTTTGTACTGCATCTTAGATGTTTTGCGCTTGAATGCTTAGAAGGGGAACAAAGCCAGTGAGCACTTACTTTTTCTCATCTGACAAGTCAATGTTGGTCCCAAACTTGATGTGCTTAAAGGGACCTCTTCTTTTGTGGACCACACTGAAACAAAACACAGGCTCCAGTTACAGACTATGGTCCTGTCAAAAGTCTTAAAACATTTAAACTTCAATTGAGCATGGACTTACTTTTCTGATGGAGCAGATTCTGTGTCTGAGTGTTCTTTCTGCCCTTTCTTTTCATTTTCCTCCTGTTAGATAAAAAAAAAAAAAAAAAAAAAAAAAAAAAAAAAAGTGAAAATGCAACCATTAGAATCCAATCACCAATCATGAAGTGTTTCGCAGTATCAACAGCATTCGATGTCTGTCTGTATCTCCTAACACAGCTGGCTGAGAGCAAACGCTTCAAGTTTTTGGATTGCTTCAGAAACTGCTAATGCACCTTTGTCAAAAATCTCAGTGAAAAAAAAACAACTCCCAAATGGCATGAGAGTCACACAAAAACATACATACACCCAAACTCTTGGCATGATGAGGAAATGTAGATTGTTGACATACTGGCCCCAGTACTGAGCCAATGGACAATCAAGAGTGCAAAATTGTGGCAATTATTTTTAAGTAGAGAGTTGAAAAAAATGTTTGTTCCAAACAAAATATCCACATTAAACTGAATCCACTAATAAAATATTAAGCTAATCTCCCGACATCTTGGGATTGCATGTTTTTTCTTAACGTGGGAATTATGACGACTCACCCGCAACGATTCCTGGAAAGATGAGGCCTGGTACTGAGCGTATCTGGCGATGGTGGTGTGAGACTGGCTGCTCTCAAAACGCCACATCTTTCTGCTTCCCGTCACATCCCAGTTCTCATCAGTGGGCTGAGATAACTGAGTCCTCACCTCCACCAGGTGCTCTGGGTTGGCCTCCACCAGAGTCTTGGTAGAGAACAATCCTAGGTCTGACATGAAGAAAAAGACACCAAAATGTCAACTGATGAAAACAAGAGTAAAAACAGAAGTAAATGTATTAATTAAATATTTAAATATTAACAACAACAACAACAACAACAACAACAACAACAACAACAACAACAACAACAATAATAATTTCAAAATGGGATTACTTTTTTGCATGTTTAAGGTATGGTTTGTTTTTGTGAATGTTTTTATGAGAATGTTTTTATGAGAATTTTTAAATTAGCAACAACAGACATTGGGAGAAAAAAAAAAGTGCTGGAATCGAACTTAGGCCACCTGCATATAAACCATCATTACACTGAAGAATGCAACCAAACTGCCACACCATTTCTACAACTCGGACATGAATATGAGGTTAACATATCAAAACCTTACGCATAGATTGAGGCCATATGTAGAAAAATATGGACAAACAACACTTTTTGCCATTTGACATGACAGGCAGTATACACATTTTGTCCAAATGGCCCAAATTTCCCAAGCAGCAACTTGCCAAGCAGTAATGATTAAATATATATAATATCTAACATTGATAGTCCATGACAACACAATAACAAGCATACAATATCAGTCAGAATCTAAATTTAAAATTGATTGTCAATTTCCCCTAAAATACTTCTACTTTCTGTAGAAAGGTGACCATTAGAGCCCATCTGAAAGCGAAAGTATATATTCCATCATGTCATTTATGAGGTTTGAAGAGCAGGTACATTGAAAACTCCATTTAAGAAGAACCCTGCTGCCGTTTTTTCTGTGGTGGGGATGCTCCCATGTAATGCCACTTTCAACATGCAGATGGTGCTGTTGTCATTTACACCCAAGTCATCCTGAAACGTGTGCCAAAACTCACTTTTTGCTAGTTAAATGTCTCCTGACCGAGTGCTCACAAAACTACAACATAATCATTTAAACAAAGGTGCTAATATGCAACAAAACCCATAAAATGGTAAATTAAAATAATACAGAAAACAGATCAGCATTCACACATACACAGTGCTTTGGAAAGCACGCAAATGTGCACAAGCGCCCAGAAACACACTCTCACCTAGCTTGAGTGCTCCAGCCAGGCCACGGATCACTGTAACGGGGTTGGCTGCATTTGTGCAGAACTGGTGTAGCGGTGGAAAGAAAGCATCCCTCTTGTTCTCCAGCTGCCAAGGATTTAAAAAAGTAGGTTTATTTGACTGGAGAAAATAAAAGCTTGAATTAAAAAAAAAAAAAAAGTTTGTAATAGTGCAAGCATAAATTAAGGTCAAACAAAGTTGACTTGTTTTCCATGGCAACAAATCGGTGCAACTGGACTTTCTTGCCTTGTATTTTGACTTGTAAATAGCATGACAGCAGTAATACTAGAAAGAGTAGATCAAGAGCAACCAGGCTGCACCGTGTGAGATGATGGATGTTTTACTCACATAAATACTAGGGGTGGGAGGATTGAGCTTGTCCTTTGGCAGAGGAGGGAAGGGTGCAGGTGGTAACCGTGGAGGGGGACACTTGTCCAGCAAGATGCTGTTACTGGACAAACCATTCTTCCCCAGGTTTCTGCAAAATAATTTTCATGAGATATTTATTAGCACATGTCCAAATAGCTGTTTGTAACAGAATAGAATATACATAATTTATATTATACAAATGTCATTTTAATTGACTGCATGCTACTGTGAAGACTGTAATCTCTGATGTATTCTCGTCAACATGACAGGGACATTGAGGGTCAGCACATGTGCTGTTGCTTTCTCGACACAGGTGGAACCATAAGTCAGATCACTGGAGACGGAAAGACATACTGGCAATGTCCTTCCCCATCAACAGCCATTCCAGTCAAAACAAACAGTATAATAAGACCGTAAGCACTGAGGAAATGTCCCACATTAAACAACACGGCAGAGGGTCAAAAGTTCAGTAACTAAAATTTCTCTAAATAATTACAGCTGAGACTGGAGCGTAGTCATGCTGGCTTTTGTTTGGAAGCGGAACATTGGTGATTGTGAAAACTGACAACTTGGACACTGCCTGACATTTTCTGCAGCTTAGTCTGTGTTGTTGGGTAGCGTGGCACTTTCTCTGTCATTTTTAATGATGGAATAGCTTGTTTTTTTTTTTAACATGCTGCGGCTTAAAAAAATATTTTGCAAGCAGGGATTTATCAGTTTTGCTTACTACTAGGCACTAGATGGGTAAACAAATGCATATGAAATTAGCACTCCAATACACACAAAAAAATCTGTGCATATGAAATCAGCACTCCAATAAAATAAATAAATAAACCTATAAACCTGTGCATACACTGCTGTTTAAAAGTTTAGAATATGTAAGTTTTTTTTTTTTTTTTTTGTCTTTTAAGGCTACATTTACTTGATCAAAAATAAAATAAAAGCATTAATATTGTAAAATACTGTTGTTTTAATGTATTTAGTGTCACAAAACATTTTTAATAATTATCAATTTTGAAAATTTGCACTGCATAATATTTCTGTGGAAACCTTGATACATTTTTTTCTCCAAGATTCTTTGAATAGAAAGTTCAAAAGAACGTTCAAATAGAAACGTTTGCAATATTATAAATGTCTTTACTGTTACTTTTGCTCAATTTAGTGCATCCTTACTGAATAAAAGTATCACTTTTTGCAAACCAAAAAACATACTGACCCCAAACCCTAAACAGTAGTGTACATATATAACTACTATATTGGCACTGTATTGAAAGCAATCAAAGACCATCTTGAAGAGAACCACACACAGCTGTATATTTTACAGACACGCCCCTAACATAGTTAGTAGACACATCCCATGATGTTTCCCATCAATGCTTATACAATGACAAAATAAATGATAAAAAAAATATAACACTAATCAACAAGTATTAACCTTCCAATATCAACAAGTAACTACCTTCCAAATAATTAACAGCTCACCACTGCAAATCTCTTTCTAGCACAAATCAAAACAATACATCAAATCATCAGCCTAAACCATTTTACAGCAGATTTAAACCAAATCAACTAGGATGGATTTGTATTATAACAGAAAAGGTGATAATATGGTCTAGCTATGTAATTTATATGCACACACAAAAAAGCTTATAATCCTGTTAAGGTGGCTTGGTATAACCATAACCAAAAAAAAAAAAAACAGCACAATACCCGTCAAGAAATCGGTTTGGAATTCTGCACAACTAGGCCCAAATGCATACAGGAATGAGTAACTCACCTGCATGCTTTGAGCACATCACTGGAGCTGGGGTAGATGGAGACAGAAGACCAGGGGGCGAACGAGGGAGGCTTGGGTTTATGACAAATCAGCGGAGATGCCACCTTCAACGGGCTCTGAGAGTCCTCCAGACCTTTGCCATTGAGCGTGGGGCTGTTAAGGCTGTTAACACTGTTCTGAGTGCTGTGATGGTCTGCTGATTTGGGTGAGGGTGTGGCCGTGGACATGGCAGAAGACGGGGAGGAGGCCACCGAGTTCTCCTGCGCCTTAAGCCCCTGGTGCAGACTCGGGTGAACGTTGTTAACCTTTGTGCCGGCAGCCGTCAACCCACTGCCATTACTATTATTACTATCATTGGCTTTTCCAATCAACAAAGCAGAGAGCTGAGGATTGTCTGAACTAAGTACACCTGGTGAGCAGGGTTTCGCCCCAGCAGCGTCTGCCTGGCCCTGATGGACATGATTAGGCAGTCCTTCTGCAGTGGCAGTGCTGTTAGGCGTCCCTGCGGAATGCCCGTTTCCTGAAGGCTTGCTCTCTTTGGTGTGCATCATGCCTTGCTGTCCACCTGAGGTAGCAGAGTGAGGGGAGCTAGGGGAGGGGAGGTGATTGTGACTGGCCTCCTGCGCTAACGTGTCGCTGGCTGTGGCCGAACATCCGACCTGATTTGGAACGCCAGTGCCGGCTGCCGGGGTAGGCTGGGACGTCCCAGCGGAAGAGAAAGGCTGCTCGCCATTGGGACCTGCTGAATATGAACCTGGACTCTTCTGAAGCCCCTGCATTAAAGATAAAGTACAAGGAATGCAGGGTTAAGCAGTGAAATTGTTATTCTTACTTCCTAACTTAAAGGGGTCATCGGATGCCCATTTTCCACAAGTTGATATGATTCTTTAGGGTCTTAATGAAAAATCTATAACATACTTTGGTTAAAATTTCTCAATGGTAGTGTAAAAAACACCTTTTTTTTCCCATCAAAATCAGCTCTGTCATTTTTTAGTCCATGTTGCTTTAAATGCTAATGAGCTCTGCTGACCCCGCCCCTCTCTTCAGTGGAGTGATGAGCAGACTTTAAACTTCAGCTGCGACACTGGCTAACTAGCACGTTATTAGGAAAGGCGATTTGCAAAAATTCATTAAAAACCCTTATATACTCACTCCTTCTGTAGATAAAGCTGGATCACGAATGATTCGGGCGAACAGACGCATTTAGGCAGATCGAAGATCGGCGTATTCCCTTCAAAACGAAAGTGACCTTAATCCTCTGCGTCTTCAGCAGCTCAGATGTCGGGAGTAACTGACGACTGCTATGTTCATTATTATATCCAACAACAAAACGCCTCAATCGCTTAATCTGAGACATCTGGTCTTCCCCTGCACCGGAGTCGACACTATGGCGGACGGATGACAGCTCTCTCAGGGCGGGTCTAAGGTAAGAAGGCCCTGTCAATCAACTATTGTGGGAGGGGCCTGTACAGAACTACGTCATTCTGGCAGGAATCTCAGAACAGCCTGATTTGAGAAAGGGGATTTTAAAATAGGGATTTAAAAAAAACACTGGGTGGATTTTTATCATTATAGGATGGATGTGTACACAAACTTCCAACACACATTTATGTTCAAACAACTTGTAAAGTGAATTTTGCATCCGATGACCCCTTTAAGAACTCAAAACTAGAGAAGCAAAATATATTGGTATTTTATAGTGAATATATAAATGTGCCTGTTGATTTATCCTATTTTACACAAACTTAAGTTCGCCATATTGGAACGCTCAAGTTAATTTTTTAAAAACAATTTAATTTAACA